>JAQGCC010000566.1:0-34001 GCA_034698905.1 Xestoiulus laeticollis
AATTTTAATTACACAAGTCGCTGACTTGGCTGAGAGCTTTCCCCATAGGAAACGGGGTGTTTAGTTTCCCCTTAAAGTGACATTTTTGTAGGCATTTATACACGTGGATTCACAAAGAACTTTTAAATTACTTTCAGACTGTTGTACTTCAGAATTTGTACCACAATCCACAGAATTCGGCACAATCGGCAGATGGATCCCATCGTAAGCGAATCTCAATGTTGCTTGGAATAATGTTTTCCTGGGCTGGCAAATGTCACAAAATAATCACTGATCTAATGTTGTTTCTTTCTGGAACACGGATGAACTTTTTTTTGCCATTGCCACTTTTTCAAATGTATACAGTTAACCAAATTCTATCTTGACACCTACAAATTGGCAAATTGTTCACACCCTTTTTTTTTAAAAAATCCGGCCTTTTTTGGCCAATGATTACATTTGTAAATGCCACCAGACACATGAACTAAAATAACCAACAAACATTTTTCTTAAAGATTCTTTGTAGTTATTTTGGTTGCCCGTTAAAATATTAGTCCAACAATAAATATGATGAATTGCATTATTATTAATATACATAGTAGCTGCATTTAAGCCCATTAACTTTGTTAGGCCCAAATCGACAAATTTTGCAACTTGTAGTGTAGTTAATGTAGTTACTACAAAGCACAAAAATGCCTTTTTCAATTGTTTATTCTGCTAGATTAAGCAAACTTATGGTTTGACTGCTCATGATAGTGTTGCAAGTTTTAAAATTGATTTTATATGAAAATTTTTATATTGTAAATGTGTTTTGCAAAGAATATTTAAATTTGCGCAAACTTTGTTACCCCTGCAAGGCAATGTGATGCTTGCCAAAATTAGCTTTTAGTAATGGGCTTGTTTCTTCAGTTGCTAATATCACAGATGAAGAGATGCAAGAGCATTTTGACAACTTTTTCGAAGATGTTTTTGTGGAGTTAGAGGACAAGGTAAATGGCAGAACGGGAGCAGGGCCATCCACCCTTAAAATTGCTAAAGAGGGTTGTACTTGTGTGCATGGGAAGCGCTGCAAATGGTTTTGTTTGCCCATGAAAGCTCACGAGTTCCCCTGCATGCTCCATTTACCAAGCATTTTGTGCGCTAAATCATGCCAAAGAATGAATGCAAATAAATCGAAAAGTGTGGAATTATTTGCATCCATTTGGGGTAACGTTTATTTTTCGTATGTTCTCGGTTCTTTGTTGCGTTTTTTTTTCTTTCAAATATATTGTAGTGGCAAACTACAGTGAGGTTGAGCTACAGGAACATTTTGACAACTTATTTGAAGATGTCTTTGTGGAACTAGAGGACAAGGTAAAACCACTGAAGTTTGCCATTTATGCATGGCTATGCAGTTTTGTTAATTTTTTAAGTAGTGATTTTGGTGTTTAAGCTTGACCCGTTGAATTGGTTACCCAAAATTATTAAAATCACGTTGTCTCGTATAATGATGTTTATAGCGTACCTTTGATTAGTGGTTTATTTTGTAATGAAATTCCCTTATGATTTATAGAATTTTTGTTTGAGGTTCCTTGTTTGCATTTTTGAATTTTTTGTAATATTTAATGCTCTTTTAGTTTGTCCTCCTTTTTTGTATAGTCAAACTAAAATGCATGTAATGTAAACTCATTTTGAATAAGCATGATTCAGTGAAACATAATTGAATGTCTTCAAGATTTTGGATAATTCAAATGGCTTTAATAATAAACTTTGATCTGTTTGATTTAGTATGGTGAAATCGAAGAAATGAATGTCTGCGACAATCTTGGCGATCATTTAGTGGGCAACGTCTATATAAAGGTAACTAATAATCATCCGATCGTGTATCCAAACTTGCACTTTACCAATTTGCACCTGGCCTTTTGTCATTTCTGCCCCTTTTTAGCTCAAATAATTGCCCCTATGTTTAAAAAGTTGTTTGGATACTGTAATTCGTCAATTAAAGCACGGATTATTCTATCCTATTATTTTAATAAATTGAATTTACGTTGTTTTAGTTTCGCAGTGAAGAAAATGCCGAAAGGGCAGTGAACGATCTAAACAATCGCTGGTTTGGTGGAAGGCCAATTTATGCAGAATTATCTCCTGTGACCGATTTCCGTGAAGCTTGTTGTCGCCAGTATGAAATGGGGTAAGTTTGAAAACCTGAATTTTAAACTCTTACATGGGAAACACAAACTTTGACCAACAAAATCTTATGTTAAAGTTAGCATAGAGTACCTCACATGGTTGTATCTCATATCTTTGTAACACATTTCCCCCCGATTACGTTTTTCAGAGAATGCACCCGCAGCGGTTTTTGCAATTTCATGCACTTGAAGCCGATATCTCGCGAATTAAGGCGAGAGCTGTACGGTCGCCATCGTAAGGGAGGCGGAGGTGGTGGCGGCATCGGAGCCGGAGCCCGAAGATCCCGATCTCGCAGCCCGAGGCGAGATAATAGGCGTCGTTCCAGAAGCAGGGAGCGCAAACGATCCACTTCCAGGGGCAGAGAACGCCCGAGGTCGCGAGAACGATCTCGCGAACGTTCCAAGTCACGCGAACGAGAGGGACGCTCCGGACGGTTTTAAAAAGTCGACAGGAATATGGTTTTGTACACACATTCTTTAAACACTTAAAATTTAGATGCAGAGCGCTTCAAATTACTAAAGGATTTTCTGCGCTTTCCTCTTAAATTTCATTACACGAATTTTTCGTTCATATTTCATTCATCAACTGACATAACGGGTCTCGGTGTCAGTATATTGCAATTATTTCTGTTGTCCTTGGAGAAATGTTGTCAATCTCGATAACCCGTAGGAGATAAAATAAAAATGCTTATACATTAATTAGTGTCGTGACTGGTATGTCTCAATTCCTCAAGCTAATCAATTACGAGACATTCACTAGTGTTGCCGTTATTGTACGTTAGGACAGTGCCCTCAAATGTGAGATTACCCACAAATACATGTACATTCGTTTTGTGATGATATTCATGTATGGAATCTTTCACAATAAAGATCCTGCCTACAACTGGCTGTGTATTAGGGAAAGCATTTTTCACAATGTCTTATTTACATACTCTAGTAATAATAGCAACTTCATTAATTATAAAATCTTATTCGTTAAATACTAATAAGATTTCCTTGAACATTTCAAGGAATCATTTTACTATTTTTTGTATTTATTCATGTCCCTGTTGTAAGTAACTGTTAATAGAGGGCGCTGGTATGCCTTTGTTGATCATCACCGGAAGTGGACTCTACTTCCGGTGATGAGTAATTTTGATTTCTTCACAACTCGAGTTAAAATAATGAGTTAATAAACCGCTATATTTTATATTAGTTTCGATCGAAAATGGACTTAGGGAAAGTAACAAACGATCAGAAGTTATACCTGTGCAGATGGTATTATATTGGTAAGTATAACAACCTCGGTAGATTCGCTTATCGAATAAGTTTTGTTGTTGTTTTGGAACATGTAATGTTTTATTTGTAATGATATAACTCAACATTTCGAGGATTATTTTGGCAAAAGCTAAACTATTGCTGCAAGTTAAACATACTGATAATAACTATGATGAGCGCTGTGAAACTAAAAGTTATATTCTTTAAAGCTCGAGATCGATAGGAGCGTATTTTCAACAGAAGCTGTCAGAAATGACAGGAAGCTAGTGTTTGAAAGTTTAATTTTCCCATACGATATGCTTCTTATGTCGCAATTAATGCAATACGCATTTATTTGCTTACTATATTATGCACCTTGGAGGCATGCATACACTGTTAAGATTACTAATAATAAGATGCTTTATGTATAAAGCATTTAATTGTTATTCTTATTCATGTACTTATATGGCGTTGCAGCTCTCGGCTAGCTGTCAGTTCTTATTATTTGATCCTAATTACGAAGTTTAATTAATTAACCTCACAAACAAGATTTATTTGTATCATGGTATGTAGTTAATGAAAACTTCAATTATCAGGCCTTCAGAGAGCAATGAGAGAGGGCCCTTAAATCCCCAGGTTGCATGGCTATCCTGATTGACTTTCCTGTCCAATTCCTCTAAAATTAAAATAACAACTACCACAATCATTCTTCCTTCTTTGTGACCCTTATGACCTTAGTATATGTAACCGGTTGTAACCCTGAAATTTACATAATTTGTAAGCAAGGTTTATTTTCTAATGAATTACTAAAGCATACATTTGTATTTTGAAATTTACTTGCGCAACGCTCATTGGCATTCCACAACACATTTTTTTTAAATTGTTATGCAAATTTTGAGTAATTATCGTTAATCACATTCCAACATATTTCTACTAGCATGCAGTTTAGTATGTGTGCTGCAGCCAGAGTGAACAGAATATATGTTTACTGTTCCACTCATTGCTTGCCAAATTTTAAATGTTGCAATGAAATGAGATTCTACCCATTTATTGAATCTTAGGTGGCTTTTTCTTTCTACCATTTTTATGGTTCATCAATGCAATTTGGTTTTTCAACGAAGCATTCAAAAAGCCACCATATGAGGAACAGAAACAAATGAAAACATGTAAGTGTCAAACTTATCTCCATGTGCAAAATCTTAACTAGATTTTCATGTCTGATATGCAAAACCTGTTCTCTTATTCAGATGTAGTTCGTTCTGTGATTGGAGCTGTCATATGGTCATCCATATTGATTACCTGGATTGCAATATTCCAGACTAATCGTGCGGATTGGGGAGAAATTGCCGACCGCATGTCTTTCATCATTCCAACGGGAATTCCATGATCATCCTCGCAGCTGAACCAATCGACGTCGCTTTGCCAAAAAGCCTGTTAGGTATTTATTATGATTATCTTTGCTAAGCTGCGCTTTAAGCTTAGAAAGTGTAAAAAATTGGTGTTGTAGCGAAAGCCATAACTCGAGCAAATATTCATAAAATACTTTTAATCAAAGATGTTGATGATTGAGTGCACCTTCAACATTCAACACTCGAGTTACAATGACATCGGTGAAAAACAATAAAAGCAACTAAGTATCACTTGGGGATGTATTATCTAGTTGGGAGATGGTTTTGAACCACCCTTGAAACTTGAATTATCAGGGAATGGCAAACGAACGAAAACACAAATAAATGCAGGTTTCAAGCTTTTAAGTTAAGTCCCTAATATTCTGTACAAAACATTGGTCGCGAGATTATAATTTTGCATTTACTGCGCATACTGATGGTGTCTCTTGTCTCTCCACTGCCGTAATAAGCGGCTCACTTCCTTCTTTGCAAGTCGTATCAGCAGCTGTAACGAGCATTTAATATGCACAGTTAAAATGCTTGTTGAAAAGACCATCAATACTGGATGTTGATAAGTTGATACTAACCAACATAGCGAATACATCTGCTCCCATAAGCATGTAAAATACATTGGACCAGCCCGATGCAGCAATCATCCCTGCAAGCAGCGGCCCAACAGCTGCCCCTAAACAAATAACGTCAATTTGTTAGTGTCGATAACATCTCTGTGCTGATATTCGGTGAAAAAAGTTGCCAGCAGAACGTTCTTACCCATTGACCCTGTCCCATCTATAATTGAGGCAACAGTTGCCAATGCCTTGGAATTTCCTCTGAGACTCTTATGTGTCCCTAGTTCTGCTGAAACTGCCGTCGTTATCAAAGCATAAGGTCCATTGACCATAAGGCCAACCAACATTAGGAGAGCTTGAAATATGACAAATTTTAATTAGAGCATCATTTAGAGTTTCAGCAAATTTTCATTGAAAATCATATTAGAAATTTGTTTACCAGTATTCATAATAAAGCTAATTCCTCCAAATGCTTGGTATATGAATAACTGTAAATTAAGAAATTTGCAACATTTATAAAGGGTGTAAACATGAACCATATGACCGAGGTAGTCAATTTCAGTTTGGTGTAACTATGAATAGTGCTGTTTCGACGAGATAAAACCGTATTTACTCGTGTAAGGATCCCCTTATTTTTTTACAAATTTTTACCCTTCAAAGAATAGGTGGGGCTATTACACAGAACTTGTTAACACTGCATAAATGTACTCTTAAAATTTAGTACTTGTAAACACTTTTAAACATGAATTTCTGTATCCAGTGATTCATGACATAATACAATTTTAAATTTTGCTATTGAAATTATCTCGGAAACTATGAGATTTGCCGCGATGTTGATATTAAGTAATATACTGTGCAAGAATGCCTTTAAAGTCTGGGTGGGCCCCTTACAAGAGTAAATACGATAATCGCTTCAAATTTGGAAATTCCTGGTTAATTATTTGATTTTGGCTTTCATATCTATAAACCTGACTTAATCACTTGCAGTTAAATCAAATCAGTTAACATCTAACAGGACACTTATAACTTAGAATTGTATTTGATACTAATAAAAATTAGTAACTAAAATGACGAATACCTACCAGTGGAATTGCTATAAAAAGCATGACTGTGCAGGTTGCAGCACTAGCGCCAGTATGATCGCTTACGATCCCAGCCAGGATCCCACCGATTATGCCACCCACATCGAACAATGTGGACAAATTTGCTGCGTCGGATGCCGACATAGACGCTAGATAAGAAATAAAATACTCTTGTTATTTAATCGAAATAGCTTAACTATCCTAGCAGTCATTTTTATGCTTACTTGAATAACTTATGTAGCGTGGAAGCCAATATAAAAATGTGTAGCTCACTAGTTTGGCAAAGAATAGGCACAAGGAGAATTCTATTACACCCTGAAAGTAAATGTGGAATTATTTCTCAAAACCTTTCTACTTTTAGTACACCAGTAGTGTTCCTAAATGTTTGAAATTATTCAATGTAACAAAGTACTGTTATGCAACATAGTTTAAAATAGTAGGAATCTTAACTTACGGGAATTTTCAAAGCTTGGGAGAAAGAAATTGCTTTGACGTGTTCGTGACTAATTTTGTGCTGTTGAAGATGATCAACGCCATTTTCGTCCACGAGAATTGGCGTTTCTTCATCGGTCATCTAAACAAAATTAAGATTGAGTTTAGTAGTTTTTTAACTCGTATATATCTGAAACCCACAAGGTTAAGGGTGATGAAGACCATATGCAAAAGCAAGTGAGAAAAAAAGTGAAAGTGAAGAACAAAAGTAATGTTTACCAGACCAGACAAAATGCAGCACAAAACATTATGAATATACGTTTAGACAAAACCACTCCGTTAATGCTACGATACACCAGTGCAATGCTTCACCAATTTACGATGATTGCAATTTGGGAAAAAAAAGCCATGTGAATGAGTAATGGTTAGGTGAAAATGGGATTGCTACACATGCCCCATTAATTGCTGTTGGTTTTAGGGTGATGTAAATGATGTGATTGATGTGTACAACATTGATATGGGTGCAAAGTTGTTTTCTGTATACCTGATATTTTAAGGCAGAATACTGAGAGGTGTCATAGTATTTTCTGGGGTGACGATTAAAGGAAGAGGAATGTTCACTACCAAATTCTACCTGTATAAGGAGATTAAAATGTGTCACAAGCGATCTTATAGAACTAGGCATCTCCTTAAGTAAACGAGAACTGATAGTCATATGTACATGCATGTTTCCAAGTTTTCTCATCGTCTGAAAATTCCCATTAAATTTATCTCTGGAAGTTTCCAAGAGATTAGCAGTGATGTCCTTTAGGACTTTGCATTGAAACAGTTTAAGGCAATTTTAAAGTCAATACCACCAAGAAGAATAGATATTTTTTGGTTTGTAGTTACTGAAATTAATGTTTGAATTGTAGATCCAAATGATATTTTTGTGATAAAATTTTAATAGATTTAAATTAAAACCAGGATAAACAAAACACCATTTTTTTTTTTCGATCTATCTTATCTAGACTATTAATTATTAAATAAATAGATCATGTAATTGTAAATTTTTACAAAAACATGTGCCACTTTGGATTACTGGTAGGCCTACTGATTTTATAACTGCCTTAATTGCTGGATTGCTCCTAATACAAATCCTAAACTAGTGAAAAATGCTGTGCCAAAGGAAGTTAGAAATGACTCGCTTACATCAAAATGGAACATCTGGTGCCCCAGACGATTATGTCTTTGTATTAATAATTAACTTTTACATGTATATTGACATATTTTTGAAAATGGTTCTCATTCGAAACGCCAAATACCTCGCAAAACGATGAAGCATCGAGTAAGTCGTGCATTTATGTGATAGCTCGAAAACCTCAAACTTTTACAATAATGTTACATCGAACATAACAAACCGGCAAAAAAATCTCGAAGTACAAGAAAGACAGTATCGGGTTATTGAATGTTAGACGAACACAGTGGCTATTTTAACGCAAGAAGTTAAGAGATGCAGTTCACTTTCGAACACGATTGAAACATTAAAAGAAAACTAATGTCATGCTGATGTAGTTGTGAATGGTTGTTAAATAATAAACCCAATCTCCGAGGAATTATGGACGAACAAGCAGGACAAACACATTACTCTAGCAACTGTGATGCAAAATGATCCCGGGCTTTTGGTTGTTTTGATTATCAGCTTACCCCATCAATTGCACCTGCATCGTCATAAGGTAAAAGGTCGCTTTCGTCCGCATCACTATTATCAGGGTCACTTTTATGTGACTTGGCCAGTTGCCTACTAACATTCGGCGGCAGCGAAGGTAAATCCTGCAGGCATATACATATATCGAATGTGGAAAATAGGACCTCGGAATAACGTACAGGGTGACCGCAATAGCCCAATGCTTTCGTTTTTAGTTTTTTTCAATTTTTTTTTACTCCGAATATTGAATTGTTTTCAAGTTGAGAGTATATTAACATTGCAGTGAAATTCCCAAAATGTTCCAGGAACCAGTTTTGCACACAATCAGAAAAAAACATTGATATAAGGATTTTATGCCATTTTTTAAGGTACCGAAATTGATTATAGTATCAGGCTTAGTACGGTCACTTTGTACTCGGACATCACGTAAGAAGTTAGAGGAAAAAATAAGAGATTAGAAGATGAAATAAGGCAGAAAAAAGGAACAAGAATTAACAGAAATGTAACAGGGAGAAAAAGAAAAAAGTAAGATATTGGTGCTAAACTATAACTTAATTAACGTTATCGAACACAAACCACCAAAAACTACGCTGCATTCCCTAAACTTCCACTCCTCACATCATGCCAACTCCTCATTTCATGCTTTGGATTTTTCCACACCAGAGGACAAGTGCACGATTAAAAATAAAAGCACTGATGGTTATTACCTTGTTGCCTTGATGATCTGCCGGCGTGCATCCCACGTCATCTGGGTCTACGAAATAAGAATATTGCTTGCATCTACATTATTGCTTCGATAATTTGGTACTCTAGTACGAGTGCAATCGAACGACAACAAAATGCGACATTGCGTTGATCACATTTAAATTTAATGATTGAAGCTTGCTTACAAGGAACTAAGAAAAGGAAGACTATGAAACCCATCGCTCCGATGATGGCGCCAGGCCAGATGAAAGACAATCCCCAATTGTTGTCCACATATGCTCCGGCAATCAACGATCCCAAGATGTTGCCCACGGAGGTGTGCGAATTCCATATCCCGAAAATGAGGCCTCGCCTGCCCTTGCCGAACCAGTTTCCGATGCAAGTTACCACGCTGGGCCAACCCGTACTTTGCACGATGCCGCCGATGGCCTGTTTGGTGAACGTAAACAAAAGACAACCCGATAAGTGCTACGAAATCTTCATGCAAAAAAAAAAAAAAAAAACGCGTGGCGCACACCGAATTGTTTCAACGCAAATGTTTGCCTTACAGTAGCAAGGTCACTGCTTACCTGCACAAAGATAAAGTACCACAGCTGGTGAATGCCATATGTATAGGCAATGCCGAATAAATACGTGAATACTCCGGAAAGAAGCATTCCTAAGGCGAGGAAGTAGCGCAGATTCACTCTTTCTGCCACGACGCCACTGAAGACAAGGAATCGAATGTTAAAAAATGCTCGGAGAATAACTAAGTTTTAAACTAGGACAGTCTGTTTCAATTGAAAAAAAAATGTATGAAGACCTGATGTTGTAAATGAATGCCTCGCTATAACGTTCTTTTCTATTAATGGACAATTTTTGATTTATGGCATAAATTTCTTAGATATATATGACGAAAAATTCAGGGAAAACTTCTTATTTCTGTTTTGCTTATTTGCGATTTAACATGTATCGTTATACAGCATTTCGCTTAATGGCCAAATTTACAGGAACAGCCTTATAGTGAAGTAGGGCTATAGGCATACATGATTAAAGTAATGTCAAATTCAACCGTTTTGTTTTAAAACTGCCATGTTTTGTAAATTCTGGCCATTTTTTTCGATTGTCAGACACAGCCCTTATATACTTTATAAAAAGACAACCTGAAGAACATGGCAAAGGCATATGAAAATAGGAATGCAGAGTCTAATGTGCCTAGCAGTTCATCTGAATTAGCTTCATCTGCAAAATAATTTTATATTACTTATAAAATCATTTATGTGTACAGGAAATTTGGAAAACAGGTTGAAGACACTTACTAAATGGCGCCCATTCGCACCACGTATTTTTAGTTTCATTTGTTAGTTCTGTTCCAGGCGGCACCGGAACATCCGAACAATTCCTACTGAGAACATTCTGCAACGAGAACAAAAAACGTTTCCATTTAATGAATCCGCAATCATGGAATTTGATACATGGACAAAAAAAAATTGGTGAGACTGCAATAATTCAAATTCTGATAGCTTTAATTAACTCGTAAAAACTCCAGAGCCTCCAATATCTGTTTTCAAAAGGCGACTCATCGGTGTCAACCTGGGGTTAAGTTGTCATAAAGGGCCTCAATTGAAGAATTTCCTGCTTGCAAAAGATAAGCCGTGCATTTCCAGCTTGCTCCTGCTTTTCTGTGTACCCTATTAGCCAAAAAGGTGTTCATTCACCTCCCCTTAGCTTCATGTCACTCTTGATAAGTTCCACGGGTTTCCTTTAACACCACCTCACTTCGGTGTGCATCCCCGGCTGCTATCTTTTTCTATCTGCTGATTGTGGCTGGCCCAAGGTGCATCAGGAATTATGGACTCATCACTGCAGAATATATTGCAAATTTGTGTTCTAACAAGTTTACTTATAATGAAACTAATGATATCATTCCGTGCGACTTGCGCCAAACTGTGCAAACATGTTGCATGTGATGCTACTATGGAATCTAGGATGAAACATCTTGGGCTTAAAATGAGCACACACAGTGTTTGCTCATTGTGAGAACTTCAGCATGTGAAAGAGCCTCTGCGGGAAAGAGCCTCAGTTTGTCAATTGAAAGAACCTCAATTTTTGCCCTTAACTGGTTGAACAACCTAAGCCCAAATCGGCTAATATCGCAAAGTAAGCAGGAATCAGATTCTCTGGTTTTGTACACAAAGCCATTGGAAAAGTACTAAAACTCTTCTAGCCTCATTCAACCGTTGCTATTGTTTGTCATTTGTAAAAAGTATGTTTTTGTAAACATCCTCGAGCCTCATTTTAAACAACCCAGGTATAGATTTTGACTTTGCGAGGTTTTAACAATTTTACTAGGTTTATATTAAGTTTTAAACTTTCTTGGATCATCCAAATTTTTCTGCATCATTATATCCATAATAGCTTTTATAATATCATATTTTGATAATTCTTGCAACTATAGCTTTCTAATATTCACATGCACATTGCTAATTTAAGGCCCATGTAGCTTTTAATTCTTAAACACATTTTGAGAACAGATAATGCATGCAATGAACTCCAGCACATAACATTCGTAGTTTATTATTGTTTTCTATCTGTGGCTATATCTTTCAGTAAAAAAAATTGCTATTGTCTCAGATGTTTTTTCATTACATAAATGAAATCAACTGCTTTGATCTGGCTATAAGCAAAAGTGAGCCAGGGTCATGCACTCTCTATAGTAGGTGACAATGATGGCTGAATAAAAATGAGACCTGTGCTATGGTAACAAAACGAAGAAACTTTGCCTGCCTTGAAAGATTAAGAATTGCTACATTTACTATAATATTCCCGTAATTGCAACACTTGTTACAAATCATGCTTATCTGAACCCTATAAAACTGACAATTCCTGAACTAAACAAAAACAAATTAAGATACAAGCAACATCTAATCGCAACATCAGGGGAAAAGGAAATTTTATCCGAAAATGCTTGTTTGGTTGTAAAAAATATGTCTGTTTGTGCGACATTTGTGCCATTCAGATGGCACACATTATGTTTATGTCATAAATTTATGCTAGGTGCATGCACATATGCTCAATGATCGAACACAAGTTTCTCAACATTTTACGCTATCCCGACATTTGCTATTAATAAGCTTGATAAACAGCTGTTTTTTATCAATGACTTTATTAGTTGTTTTCGTACTTGGGCATTGGTTGCTTAATTGATGGACAATATTTAGGAAATTGAAAATCTAATTTACAAATGGAATTTGTTCCGATTGTTCAAAGTGTATTTGATAGAAATTAGTGAATTTTAATAGTGGGTCAGATGTAGGGGGAGATAACTGATTTTCCTATTTCGGTCCAATTTGCACTTTTAAATAACGTGTTTTTAAATAGAAAAAATAATTTTATTTTGGATCTGTTGTTCTAATTTAAGATATGTTTCTCTCAGTGACCCAAAATACTCCTGAGGTCAATTAATTTTCAAAACAGCTATTTTTATTAGATTGGGTTAACTATATTGCTCCGATTAAATTTAATCACTAATAGGCTATATATGTTTAGTAAATAACAGTGGAAGTAGCCAGGGAATAGCTTGTAAAATACAGATTTAATGAGTCACCAAATTAACTTTGTAATACAATCTACCAGAATAACAATTGGGTATTATATATACAGCTTCATTGTGTTTTTGCTTGTCTGCCCTTGAGAGCAATATTATTTGTTTCCATCTTATTTAATCTGAGATTAAAAAAGGTTTCCGAAAGAGAATAAACTAAGCAAAGCAGATTAAATTAAATTGGCGATTTAAAATTGTAAATATATAGGCGATATATAACTTAATCAGCTGATATAATTTACTGGTAGATTAAAACGCCCTTTACTGCACTTGTATATAGCTCTAAAATCTTGAGTTAATAGTTTAGCAAAGTCTCAAAATCTCTATTTATGTCATTAAACTTGACAGAATTTCGATTTTAAAATTCCAAATAACGTACATGTACTAGTATTTTAATATAACACATGCAAAAAAAAAACTGATAAGAATTATATATTGCTTACCTTGACGACGCTGAGTGGCTTTCGTGACAAATGATAAGTCGTATAGCAAAGGAATGTAAATATTAATATGAATATTTTGTACCTGAAAAAAAAATAGGCACCGTAAATTAGATGGAGTTATAAAGGAATTTGGGAACGTGTACTATATGTTCTAAAATCAGATATTCAAAAGTTTCATTCAATATAATGTACGTTGCACATATAAGATGGGCCCCATGACGACCGTTTTTAAATGGCTCGTTAAAGCCAAATCACGCTCGTTTATCTCTTGAAAAATGCCTTAAATGAAAAGTCGGTTCATCGTGAGTACTTACCAAAAATCTTTCTTATTTCTTGACATTCGGTTTCTTGGGTCGCAGCATTTCTCGACGCAAAGTATACCGATCGGCGCACCGCCCGCCATCTTCTTTCGTCTTTTTCCGCGAGCCGTCGTAAATGCAGCCGCACCCGTCATGCAGCGCCTTTAAATATGACAGCGGTCACATGATGCCAGCAGAGCCGGAGAATAGGCAAACATTGTTTCCCATAGCAGCCGTCGAGGGGCGCCACGGAGGCGACGTGTTGGAACATGGGCGGCAAAATTCATCTTTTTTATTTATTTTAAGAAATGTTAGCACTTTTTTCGATCAGGGGTTTTCAACCTGTTGTTATCGATACAGTAAAACTTGCGAAAGTGACCACTTTTCTTAAAATGGTTTTAGAGAAATACATTTCCATTATAGAAATTCTCTGTATAGTGACCACCTGCCTATTGTGTAAGCTTACAGTGATTATTGTAGGCCTTATCTTTTTTGCATTTTTTTCAATTGGCAATGCACCTAATAGAGTGACCATGCTCAGGCAGCAATAACTAATGAAGAATTCTCAAGAAATTGGTAGGGCAAATTCAAAGTGGAATGACTTATGCTAGCCATCTTGCCTAGTGCCTACTTTACTCCAATCAATTCACACTAGCTTACTGGCTATAGTCACTTTTTAGACCGCATAACATAATACATGAAAGAATAGCCTATATGTGAAGCTATAATAATCCATGTAATGTACTAGTATGTATAATCTTCTTTCAGTCCTTCGGTGCATTCTTTTGATGACTAAGTTTTTGGGGAAAAAATCTAAAAATGACAATATTTTCATCAAATACATGTATGTACAGAAAAAGTTTAAAGCAGCAAAAGCTTTTTAATTATAAAAATAGCTCAAAAGTTTCTAATTAGAAAGACCTGTGTCAAAAACATGTCTTTCTCTGTATTGTGATTACCTCATTACAATGACCAGCTTTGCACATTTTTTGGGTTGTCACTTTTAACAGGTTTTACAATATAGTTTTCTTTGAAAGTTTATTTAGTTGTGAGATTAATGTTCTTACTGTTATATTTTGAAAAAAAAATATTGTTTTATGTAACATGGTTGCTTGTTTCATTGATTAACTATAAAAAAATCGCGCCCATACATGTAAATACTATAAGCATAGCGATTATACTTTGCAAATTTCTAAAGTTATATTTTTATATTTAAGACTAGTTTTAAAGATTTAGATGCCACAGGACAAACCATAACACAATGGAAAATTAGCTAGAGATGTCTCCTTTTTTTTAATGCAAACCTAATAGGGGTTATTAAATGTCCACAACATGTGGGTTTGTCTACATCTGCTTCGTGTTTACATTTTAACCTAAATTTAGAGTTAGTAGATAATCAGTTGTTATGATCTAATGTACCATAAAGCTCTAAAATGCCTTAAATATCCTCGCATTGAAATAGAGGCTAAGATACATCAATACACAAATTACAAAGTTAATTGAAATATCAAACTGCTACTTCATATTTTATCATATATTGATTTTGGATATTTCAATTAAGTACCAGAGGCCTCCGTTTCGTCTGAAGCAACCCCTTTATACGCAGAACCCTAATTCGTGTAGCCAATCTGTAATCACCTGTTAAGGCACACACGCACACGAGCTGTATTCCAGATGACCCCTTGAGAAAACTTGTTCATGCAACACGTTTCATTTGATCGATTTATAAAAGGGAGATAAACACGTGGTGTGTCAATGTAAATGCAATCCATGTGCGTGTTCGCAGATGTACACTGCATGCACTCTACAATATGCTAAGGGAAATTATTTCAGGAAGTAATTCAATTGATGACATCATTTTATTTATTTTCATTCAATGCCCTGCATGTACATATATGTGTTGTAATACTCCTTTCGAACTTTTTATCGTATCCTTCCCCCATGCAGATAAAAGATGTGCCAAAAAAACTACTTGCCATTTTTTTATATATTTTTTTGCATATTTGTATAATGTCTTCTTTCATACATGGACATATGCCAAATGGCATCACTTAGTTAATTTGGTGATTTATTCTTATGGTTGGATAGTTTATCAAAAAATCCCTTCATAGGGCTGTTTATAAAATGAAATGTCTAAATCGAATATAAAGTATACTTGCGAAGTACATCTTCGCTAATATAAATTGTAATTTGTTTATGCACAATGAAATATTTAAATACTGGCCTTTAGAAAATACATGCGTAGGTTCAATTTCCATTCCTTTATTTTGGTTTTGTCTAATTATAAAGGATGCTAATGTACAGTATTGCAAATTGTATTGACGTCAATTGTGTTTCCTGAAAGTTTATATAGACAATATGTTTATAAAAGTATGCTCTCTTTTGCTCAATCACAATAGATAAATTAAATTTAGATTATTTATGCATGACTGACGAATGTTCAACATCAAAGAATAATGCACGTCACTATGATTAATTTTATCATAGTGTTGAGATTATTATCACATTTCTTAGCACTAAACAAAGAGTAGCACTAGGAGTATTTTCAATATAAACTGAAACCATGTCCCCCTATAAAGGGGCAGGGGTGGGAGTGGTAGGGTACTAGTCTGGGGACCCGGGGTTATTGGGATGGGTGATTGGTAGGTAAACGGGGACACGCTAAAGATCATGGAAAAATATTAACAAAACTTTTATGGAATTTAAAGCTACATGTAATTCCCTTCA
This sequence comes from Xestoiulus laeticollis, assembly GCA_034698905.1. NCBI lineage: Eukaryota > Metazoa > Arthropoda > Diplopoda > Julida > Julidae > Xestoiulus > Xestoiulus laeticollis. The sequence goes on from JAQGCC010000566.1 coordinate 16,299, forward strand.
AAAATGAAACTTTCATCTCCATTGGGAGTCAAGGGGCCAAACTGATATATTACGACCAAATTTCATTCCATAAGGCCCACCAAAGATGGACCCCTGGACCATCTTCAGGTTGTTAGGAGCATGATGGAAACAAACTATTTTTATTAATTTCCTATGCAAAATTCATAGTTTGAACTGAAAAAAAATATGACTTCATAAAAACGTTTTCTGTAATTCAAAAATATTTTAAAATTTATAAAAAGCTCAGATAGGATACATAAATTGTACAGGTTTAATTTATGGTTAAACTCAATGTTAATAATATAAATGTTAAGAACGATAACTTTGTTTTTCGGGTTAAGCCTTTCATTTACACACCGACATGGATAGGAGCTTGGTTGTAGCGATCACAGTGGTAGTAGAACAGTTATGCTATGGAGCGCTTTTGACGCCATTGCAAGCCGAGCGCCCTTTAACGTAACCGTTCTACGTTTAATGCATTTTTTTACATTAAAAATTGCAATTTTTTGGTCGTAATAGTGACCACGAACTGTACTAAATTTAATACATGTAGATGAAAATATTCCATTAGACTGATCTGTGCACAAAATTTGAGTTATCTAGGACGTTTGAAAGTCGGACAAAAAGGACCTCAAAGAAGTTGAAACAAACAGTTATACAAACAAATTTCATGATGATGATGCGTTTAAAATGTGTAGTAAGGATCTCAACGATTTGTAGGCAAAAATGCCCATTGTTAATTTGGTAATTTTAAAACTATAGGACAAAATTCTGATTCGGTCGCCATTTTGTTTTTCATGCTGTACACAATTCGTATAACGTATAAGTCCATTCCCAAAAGTAAGAAAAAAGACAAACGAAAATCTTTTATTTACAGAATTTGTTAAATATGACCACCATATCCATGCAACAAGTAGATGAAGATGCTTAAATTAAGAAGCACAATAGATGGCGCTCTTATTTCTGTGCAGATATGCACTAGATTCTATATGTGCAATCATGCCATATAGCATATACAGTACATGAGTGTAAGACTTTCGAACTCCTTACAACTATAGTGAAATTCTAAACAGAAAATGTAGCATTCCAGATGGTGTTTTCGATTCCCAAGTGCTTGAAATGACAAATTACACAAGCCATCGAACTTTTTTCCCCCATTTAGCTCACATCTCAATTTCGCTAATTAATAATGTACAATTCCTTTTTCAAGTTGTCTGCCGTCCATCGTCCATACAATGTCCTTCAAAACACGAATTAGATGTATGCATGCATTATTCAACCAATTGCAAGTTTTCCTTAGAACATTCAACTGTATAAATGCGAAGGAATAGCTTTAAATGCGCAATGGGACGCAACGAACGTGTTTCAGCTATGAATCGATATAAGGCACCACGGTCTACAAGTAAGAATTGAAAACTAAATTATTCATCTAAAATTTTTAGAGACAACATGCAGCGACTACAGAGCCATCTATGCCGTTGTCCCCTGCCAATGCCGCAATGGGACATGACGATGATCAACAAATTCACAAACAGGGTTCATGGGGGGCCACTCAATTATGGAAGAGCTGGGATCACAGCACAGATAAAAAGCTATTACCAAAGGTAGACACTCTCATGGAACATTTTAGACTTTTAGTAAGGTGGCGCTGTCGTCTTAACAACAGGGGCCACATTTACAACCTCATCACACAACCAAAATTCGAAACGCACTCCCGTCCCCTGATTGGATCTCCTTGATCACCTGATCGAATCCAACCAATCAGGGGACGGGAGTGCGTTGCAAATTTTGGTTGTATGAGGTGGTCCAAGCAAAGATGTATAAATTTCAGACTGAAGTTGCGTTTATAAAATTACGATTTACGCACATATACATGTAGTTAAATGCAAGAATCATTACAAATCAACATTTGACGTCATTTTTAAGACTAAATTACTAGGTTAAAATGACTTTAAATAATTATTCATGAATTAGTTTAAATCATAAAAAGTTCATTTGAATAAAACTGACGTCACTTTTATTGAAAGTGGACGTCATTGTTTTTGAATTACGTGCTTTAATCTCACCGAAAAAAATCATTTTTAAAGAATTAGGACGTTTTTTATATTGAAATATGATGCAGCAAGTACTAGCAGTTAACATTATGACGTCATGCTTGAGGATTTTTATTTTATAGTTATATCTTTTTGACAACTTTAAATGACGTCATCTGGGCCATTATTCCTACCTGGGAAACATTTACATTTCAATTACATGTTCTTACACATTTCTTATTTATGTATCAGTTATTAGAGAAAAATATGTAAATTGTAGTTATGAAGCCTATTCGATAACTTTTAATCATTTGAAACCTTTCCCGTTTTAAAAAATGTTCCAGATGACGTCATTTTAAGTACACTGTATTGGAAAAGATGTCATTACAAGAAAAGTCTTAAAAAATGAGGTTATAACGGGATTTGCTGCTTTTTCAGTAGATGACCAATCTTAAACACATCTTACATGTTTTTCATTTGTACAACTATATAAAACGTTGATGCCAAATTGACATCATTGCATTTTTGACTTAAAATCTTCAATTCTGCTAAAAACACCATGACTAAGAATTATGATGTCAATTTTTTACAAATTTGACATTATCATATCACCGTCATTTTTGCTACTTTTCGTATAGCTTGTCATCTTTTGGACCACTTAAAATGACGTTATCGGATCATCACTCTTACCTGAGAAATATCTCAAAGTTTTGCAAGGTAAATAAATTTAATAACAAAGGTCTTGACATATCTGCATATTTACATATTTTAGTTCTCGAATCAATGAAGCTGAAATAAGAAGTTATATATACGGATATGGAAAAAATCCACAGGATGTATTATTGATATCAAGAGTGGATTTTCCAAGTGCAATATGCCATGTATTTTTTAATGTCACCATCACGCAGGTATGCCATTTTTGGACCGACTTAATTTAAAGGATTATAGATTGGCGGGGCGCCATTTTGACGTGCTGGGAAGCATTAAGTGTCATAGCCCGGAAAATAGTCTGTGGTGGTTGTATTTGTAGCAAATTCCCACATCCATTAGGACGTTTTTATGCGGGGTCCCTTAATGGGGTGCCAATCATGAGTTAAGGGAGGGACCTACGGCAGAAACAACAAAAGCAAGGCCCCACCCACCAATAAGAATGACGTGTGCCTTCCACGTGCAGCTGGCCCTGTAATTGTCCATTGCTGGTAAGGCTACTACTTGCTGCTCAATAGATCCAGGAGGCACAACGAGCATTGAACCAGAACCGGGTTCGCTCTTCCTGGATTAAAACACGGATTCCTAGAACGCGTTTTTTTTTTTGCAAGTTATAACACTGAACACGAACGATTTTTGGGTATTCATCCCAAGTTTTCTGGAATTCGCAAATGTGCAACTCTGGAGTCAACTTGATGAAATTTTCGTCCTGCAAATGGATGTTAATCTGCATTGTGATGGCAACCGGTAAGTTGACACCTTATTTTTTAATGCATCGTATATTCCTCACGTTTTGTTGTTAAATGCGTCATTGTCAACTACATATGTGTGTTGGTGACATGTCAGGATATTGACCACGAGGGTGTTAATGGGGAGTTAAGTAAACATCCCCTTAATACGAAAAATCTATACGGATAAATTTGGCAAACTTAAGCCCTATATAGAGAAGCACGATCTCCGGTTGATATAAAGTTTAAAATGTTGAATTTCATTAAAATTTGTGTTTTTGTTTTTAGTCGTATTAAAAAGTTGTTCTTTTTTTAAAAAATTCAGAAATTCAAAGAAATTTACAGTCCAGTTTCTTTAAATTTCTGAATTTTTATAATAAAAAACAACTTTTTAAATACGACTAAAAACAACAACAAAAATACAAATTTTAATGAACTTCAATATTTTTAACTATAAGGGGAAATCCATAAAAGTGTTTGATATTCTTATACATCTATATCAAAATTTCACTTTACCATTCCCTGAACATGGGTATGAGGCTATGAGCGGTGGTAAAAATAGTCAAAAAGTATTTATTTTAAAATGTTAACATTAGAAAATTATCTCTTATTTTATGTAGTTATTAAAAAATATCATTCAAAACTTGATTTTTATTTATTTCTTTAAAAAAAGAAAGAGACAAAATGTCATTAGTGTGCCATGACAGATATACGATTTGTTCAATGTGTAGGTGAAAAATAAAGTTTATAGCACGGTAACAGGTGGATTGCAAATTGTATTTATTTATGCATTTGCATACGTGGATTCTAGAGACACGTAGAGTCATTTCCACGAAATCACATTTCGTTATTTGACGTTTTAATGTCTACCTGTAACTTGATGGAACTCTTTTAAGTTGTAGATTGTCTTGGGTCAAAGAATGTGTAGTTGGGTAAAAATAACTTGATGGAACTCTTGATGGGTAAAAATAAAGAAAGTTAGGAAAAATGGTAACCGATATTATTAATGAGTGTTCAATAATTAGTTTAATTAAAAAGAATGTGGATAAAAAAATTCTTACTACAACTCCTTCTAATTTGGAACAAAAATATGAAAGACATTTGATAAAGAAATGCCATAAGTTGTTACTCAAACTTGCTAAATTGGTATTTTAATAATAATAAAAAAATTAAGTTCAATATTAAGTTCAAAGTTAACCAATGTTCAATTTCAAGAGATTACGTGTTTATAATATAATGTATAAGTAGTGTATTAAACCATTAACATATGACAAAGTACTGCTATGAGGTCAACACCTTCTTTATCTAAAATAATTTTTTTATGCAGTATTTGGATGGAAATAAATGATATCACATCCTACTTTATTTAAGCTTGCACTTAAATTCATTTACATGTATATAAAAACGCTGTTAAAACACATTTTATACATGAAATGACACGCAGTATGCTGTACAAAAATATTGCACATTTCCTCATAAAGTAATAATAAATATGAAACCATTGTAAATATATTTTCACTAATGTCAGTTGCATTCAGTAGATATAAAACATATTTCGAAATTTCTTCGCTATGCATATAATTTTATACAGCGAGATTAACACGTGGTATATGCTCCATCATTGTTCCAGACCATTTTAGGTAGCTCAACGATTTAATAAAGGAAACACTTATTTTCAAGGTATTCCCTAGACAGGCTCGTAAAATAGCGAGAGATCAATGGTAGAGGGTGTGCATTATTCATGGGATATCAAACAGTAATTGCACCGATGTTCGTAGTTGGTGTTTAGCAAATCAATAATGCATTTTTGTGTAATTTTAAGCAGGTTGAGGTATAGTCACGAGCTACTGGTATTTGTTACGTGTAAAGAAATCACAAGATGCTAATTAAACACTAATGAACTTTCTTACGTATATACTTTCAATTATACAGCAGTTGGAGCCAAGATAATCATAGACAAGGAACCGAGAGATGTCCTGATCAAGGAAGGGGAGCCTGCCATCCTAGATTGCGTTGGTCATTCGTCCACCAGTGAAGTTGCCAGTTACAGATGTTCATGGCTCAAGGATGGCACTGTGATGTTTGTGGGGGAGGGCAAAAGGAAGCAGTTTTACGATTGGATCGGCGATTATCGAAGCGGTAATTGCTCGATCATGTTGCAAAATACCCTCGTAAGCCGTCACCAAGGCAAGTGGAGATGCCAAATTATTAACACCGAAACGGACGATAATGAAATGGCTTCCACCTCATCGGCCCTGGTCACAATTCTAGGTACGTGCAGCTCCAATTATCTTCTTCCCAAACATTAAACCCCAGATTAGCTTTTCATGGCTCATTCTGTTCTACCAAAATTACGAGCCAGGTTGACCTGGCACTAACGTGTAATTTTCACAAAAATATCGTCGACTCGTGGATCATAAATTGGACAAAGTGCTCGTCCACTACTTCATAGATCGTTGCCTGATTAAGTGCTCGCTGACGGAAAACGGAGGATTAACGTATAGAATAAACGACTGCAGTTTCAATCCGTACGTTTTATTAAATATCGGTGGCGAGGCTCAACGCCATGGATGCTGTATAATCAAACCATGTATAAAATATAAAAACAAATATATTAATAACTATAAAAATGTCAGGGGGGTTCTTCAGGTATCTTATATAAAGTTCCGAAATTTGGTATCGGGTTCTCATATGATTTTATTGGATGTAGTAAATTGGATTTTATTCCGGTTCAGAGACCCCTGTTGGCGTATGACCCTTGAGTATTGCAATTTCAACATGACGGCAATGTTAAAGGGCAATTAATCGCAGCACGTGTAGATTTACGGCTGCTTTGGTTTAGGCCTACTAAGATATGGCCTTATAATTAACTGGTTGGAGATGAAATATACACATTTTCTTCTGTTTTTAGCTGCATTTACATTTTTTTTTCGAATTCAAGGCAATTAAATTTAGTACCTTACAGTCAGCTAACAATTTGAACACTGTTCTTAATTTAAAAATAAAACCTGCTTAAGGTGACCACCCAAAAAAATGGCAAGATTCGGTCACTTTATACATATGGTTATTATACAGATAATTATATGAAGGAAAATATATGTATGCACTAAAACAAATTTATGAAAAGTGGTCACTATGCAGAGGTGGTCACTTTATCATCTTAAGTTGGAGCATCTTAAGTTGGAATTATTCCATTTTCAATTAAGTTAGTGTCTCCTTGTCAACATTAACAGTGTATACTTGTATACTTTTCTAAATAATAAGTATACTAAATTGTATGTTTTTTCGATAACTAAAAATCATGTATACTTTTCCTAGTATACTTTACTGTAAAGTGTACTTAGAAAGTATACCAAGTTGTTCCAAAAAGTGCCCTTGGTTTACTTTGCCAAGTACTTGTATACTTTCATTTTGACAAGGGTTCACTTTAATTCGTATGAACAAATGGGAATTTTCAAAGCGTATAGTGAACCAGAGATTTTAAACCAAGTTTCGCATACTTATGCCGTGATTGTGTAACGGGAAACCTCACGTTCATTTCAAACGAAACGAAATTGCTTTCAAGGTTTGATTCATTAAGCAGGTCTTTTGTGCGCTTAACAAAGAAAGTACTTAAATGTGCTTGACATTTATAAATTGCTCGTGCTCACTAATGCTAAATATTTGCTATTGTTGTTGTGAAAAGTAAGGGTGAAATCTTAGCCTTGTGGCTTTATATTAGGGGGTGAAATAAGTATTATGTTACTCCAACCTGGATGCTCCATATGCGCCTTAATGTTTGGCAATCACGCATTCCTGTAGTGCATTGCTCGATTGCCTGCATTCAAGATGTGCAACTTTAAAATTTTTCACCACACTAGTCAAGATAAATGTCACTTTATGCTGCAATATTCCAACTATTTTCTACGGAATTTGGTTTTGACTTTTTCCCCACATTAAATTATAGGAAACCTGTGAGGATATGAAGCCAAACGAAATATGATTAAATTTGCTGTACCTTCATACATGTAGATCACGATACATATAATCATTGTATATTCACCTCGGTCAATTTTAGGAAAGCTAGCATAAAATTACACAGAATGTTAGTAATATGTCGGTGGATATAATGTAAAATGTGGGGATATACATGTAATGGAAAAATTCCGAAAGAGGAAGGTTATTGGAAAACGTTATGAACCACAACTGATAAAATTTAGTGCCAGGCGAAGGATTTGAAATAAGCTTACTTGTAGTTTATAAAATATTATAATGAGTTTTTCGACTAGTTTTTTATGAAGTGCAATTTTAAAAAAAAATGCACCGGAACTTTACATGTCCCGAAACAAACTATTTCGTCCATCACAGCTCTTTCAGATGGTTGGCAACATGGGAACTATGGGAAAAATCTCAAGCGTTCTCACAGGGAAAATCAATGAGAATAATGAGATTGTGGGACATTTTACTATGCAAGTCAAGCAATGAGGCAAAATGAGACCTCAGTTTCTAAGGGATTTTATATTCTATAGGGCTCTATGGCACGAATTCATTAATAATAAGATTATGAGTCCAATATGAGATCAGACCATACTCAACAATATGTATTAATTTGATTTGCAATAACGATGGGATGTTCCCTAATATCATGAGAAATGTACTAGTCTTTTCACTAGGGATAGCATCTGAGCAGGCTTACAACAATATTGCTTCTTAAGCAATAATGAAATTGTAATTGTTGAAATATAATTGGTAAGCTTGTATTTTTTTAAAAAAAAATAGAGGGATTGATCAGGTTTCCTTTAATCTTGACAACATTGGCAGCACTGTTTTTTTTTGCCAATGCGCATGCGTGGGGACGACGTTTTGTATTAGTGGCTGAGAGCAGACGATAATTTCATTAGTTTAACGTGATACTACAACGTCTTTGAGGAGCATAACGACTTTTACGACGCATTAACTTATTGATGCGCATGCGTAATAGTGCGTTTATCGTTCTTGTTAAGATTGTAGGAAACATGCTCAATCCCTCTTATATCAGGCCGTAAGTCCTTCAAATGTTCTGTGGTGTTTCAACATTCCTGAAGAAGGGATTTAAAAAAAAATTGACTGGAAAATTTCACCTTGGTATTTAGCCATTGAACAGCATTGCCAATAGAAATTTTATTAAATTGCCTTGGAGAATAAGCTTTGGTTCACTAATGGACTGCTAATCTTATCTCTATTGGTTTTCCTTTTTTCTAGTGGCTCCTACATTACCAGAAATCCAAGATAAATCTGGCAACCGTTTACAGGAATTAACCATGGTCGAAGGACAAAGGCAGGAGCTGCATTGCATCAGTCGCCATGGGAATCCTGCAGCTTACTTACGTTGGGAAATCAATGGACAAGACGTGTCCTCCAACGCCACCTTCTACAACAATAGCGAACCCTCCTTGCCCTTCAGTCCAGAGAGTGGAGATTCTGGAAACACGTTGCGCATGTACACTGCTGGCAGCTGGCTTTCCCTGATGGTCAATCGCACCTTTGACCATGGGACGCTCCATTGCTTGTCCAGACACGCTGCATTCAGCGAAGACAGGCTCCAAAATGCATCTCTGGAGCTGAACATCATCTGTAAGTTCATTTTTGGCAACAAGTTCAATTTCTGTAAACTAGAAATTTGTTCTTCAATTGTCTTCAGTGACTTCCTGCATGTCCACTGTCCATTGTCTTTATGTCATAGACCTCATTTCCCCATAATGAAATGAACATAGCTTCATTTCCGTAAATATGAGTTCATGATCCCTAGATATATATCTATATTGATTTCTTTTTCGTTGATTTTTAGATCCTCCGAAAAACATGAGCAATGACAATAACCTTACCGTTGCCATGGACGAGACTGTCGAACTTGACTGTCCGTTGGATGGCAAACCAACACCATCTTACATCTGGTACCAACTGAGAAAGGCAGATCCAATCGGATTTCATAAACTTTTAAGACTGAACAACTTGAGCGAGAATTTAATGGACACTGGCTATTACTGTAGCGCTTCCACTCTGATGGGAAGTCAGAATCTGACGGCTTATTCTGGGACTTTCGTTCTTACACCCTTGAGAAGTGCCGAACTGGGTAAGTCAAAATCATATTATTTCATTTTGCTCCTTAGGAAACATTTAGATCTTAGTATTTACAATCACATTATTAAATGAAACATGTCAAGAGTTGTTCATAAAAACATGACTCAGATGGCAGATGATGAAGACTATACAATGGGAGGAGAATTTTATTTTTAAATGTGGAGCTGCATATACATGAATTGTTTTTGACAGCCTAAAATTATGTTTAAAACATGTTAGTTTTAGAGCTTCCATGCATTCTTCAAGAATCCAATGTGTCCGTTCTACTACTCAACACATGATGAGTCCAAATAAGGTACCATGCAAAATCAAAAGGATTAACATACACCAAAACCTGTAAATAGCGTACCCTGGCAATGACCCTGAAAGTAGCGATTACTCACAGTCGGCATTATGTGTATAGTCATCACTTTAGCTGAACCTGAGAAAAACACTATCACTCCAATTAGCATACATTTTGGTTTGGTCCCAATGGTTTGTGCTATTTACAGGTTTTGGTGTATATGGCATCGGTCCCAATAATAAAATTTCATTAGTATTACGAGTTCACCCTCAAATAAGAACTTACTCAACAGAATTTATAATTTTCATTTGGAATAACAATGGAATGTTCCATAATCTGCAAACAATGTAATTTTTATCTGTAGTAATCCCATTCCAACTTTAGATATAAAATAAGGGCTATCTATTTTTTGATATTTAATAATTTCTTTATGTAAAAGAAGCCATTAAAATGTTTCCACTTGATGGCAACGGTGGGCCGTCGCAAAAGTCTTTGTGGGCCGGAAATGGCTCGCGGGCCACTCCTGTTAAACAATACATGTAAACGTGCAGCAACCATCAACTTACCATTTTTATGCATTAATTTATGAGTATACCACTCCTTTATCAGTACCAGGTATACATGTACATGTATAATCAACATGAAAACACCTAACTTATTCAATGTTCTTATTGGGACATAATCGATGTTGTTGAGCATCTGTGTTCCTTTCTTTCCACTTTGTAGGCCCTATATGACACAAATTAACGACATTCGATGCTAACATTTTTTTCTTCTGTTAATTTGGCAATGATAAACCTATAATTCCAGAGTTATTATTATTATACTATAGAGGGGAAAAATTGCCCGTTAGTCAATTGTGGGAATTAACCCAATTGCGGCATCGCGTTATACACAAACATTATGGTAGATTTTTTTTCTGATTAAATATTCTCTCGCCAAAGCGAGAAAGTGTATTATCATATTATTCTCGACTAAATTTAGTCTATTTAGGTCTTGAGTAGACATTCATTGTTGTCGTGACAATTTTATGCGGTCCCTGGCGCATAATCGCATATAGGATAATAGCTAAGACACGTCATATAGCGAATGATTGACGCTAAAACTATTTTAGGTTGGAAGACGCATCGTTTTGTTACATACAAGTCCTCGATTGTGTTTATGGTTACAATCTATATACTACAGGGTGTATTTAAAAAGACGCTAGTAATGCTTTTTCTAAAGATACACGCAATTTGCGTTTAATTGTTGAAATTTATCTGCCAAATTTCTGTCATGTTCATTTTTTTTTTCCATGCAAAATTGGTATGTATTTTAATATGTTTCTATGAAAAAAAAGTGCTTCCATGGCAACATGCGACATCGACTTGTCGGCACCGTTCATTTACTATTCAAGATTGTGGTTGCATAAACCTATAATTTTCAGATGAATTACACTACTGATATAAGTATAATGAAACATCGCACATTTTTGAACGTGTAGGTGTGGCTGTTTTTTGGGGTGCATATTAAATGCAATAGGTGCGACTGACTTTTTATATGTAGAACTGTCCACGGGTAATATTATGTGGTGATATATTTCGGCACTTGCCGTCTAATGAAAAGGACTCATTAGACAGAATTATTTCTGAAAACAATTGGATAATTGGTCGAGAAATATGCTTGTTGTATCAAATTTCGTATAAACTCGAGTGTCATCTTTTAAATTGAAAAATATGGTCTCTATACTTAGTTTTATGGGGCTTTTAATTTATGGCTATTAAACCAGGCTTATTGCCTGAACCACTCCATATAACGGATGTTGTTAGAAAATTCAACAAAGTGGGGTTTAATGAGAATTTTAACTGCATTTCTATAAAAAAATTCTAAAATCCAAGATGGCGGCCATTATTCCCTGGCAGCTCCCTGAAGGCTAGTTTTTTCCCTCACTTCATGTAATTTTTGATGCATATGGGGATTTTAAGAAACAATGTTAGCTTATTCATGTGTTTCTAACTAAATAACACAGCATTTTGTCGTGCATTATATTTGAACGAGGGCTTTGCGTACATGAGCCCCTGCCATTGTTGTTCCCATATCCATTGTTATAACAAGGGGCACGTTGGCATATGCCCTCATTTATGATAATTTCCTATTGAACAATTTTTTTTTGTTAACTCATCCATCAGCGTGTCTTGGGATCCCGTCTATACTTTTATGAAATAATGAATTGAGATCAAATACAAGAGCGTGTATAACTTCAATCTCCACCTGCATCAGATTTTAGCCTAGGGCCTTCGACCATATCTACTATGACGGTTTCATTGATGACAAAATCTAGTCCCGCCTGTGATGTTGTAATAATGACAGTTTGGTCGCTCAACCATGAATAGATCAAACGTTTTACACGTTATATAAGCGGTTATGACAAAACGCTTCAGGTTATTCAGCTTTTTTGAAGGTTGGTATGATGGGAATAAGGGACCTATGAGCATGGGCATATGGTGCTTTTAAAAAATCCATACAATAGGAAAAATAACATGTTCTAAAAGAGCACGCAGTTTGCATGCTTGAATATTAAAGCAGGTTTTTAATTGAGTTGGCGTCATTGCAGCAAAAAAAAATTGTCTTGAAGACAGCCTGCAGAATTATTAATGTAGTCTAGAAATTTTATTTACATCGATAATTTTTCATATTCCTGTAAGTATACGTGTGGCTATGAATATCATGTATGCAGTTTTTTTCTGAAAAAATCATGCATGAAGGTCGAGACACTTATATTATAAAGTTCATAATTACATTTTAGCAAGATGTTGTAGTGAACTTTTAAAATAATTGCCATTTTTATAAAGATTATAAACGTAATAACATTATCGAAACATTACCATACTACCAACTGACTTTACCATACTAATTACCATACAAATCAATTAACTAGCTTTACCATACTACATATTCCATGCATATATACCATATATACCCACTTACTTTACCATATACATGATATACTACCTGTCATCCATAGCAGCTTTACCATACTATACATACCATAATACTATCTACCATAAATATCATCCAAAGTTAGCACATCTGTAAGTGGAAAGAAATTGATCATTTAATAATTTCACTCTTTGATGTGGGTTACATGTCTACATTGTTTTTTAAACCAAAGCTTTTTTCATATAATATGTATTTCTTGGAATATAACAGTGATAAATGCAATTACAATATTCAATACAAGCACATGAGATTTTGCTCTCTCTATATTGTATAATTGTATGTGCGAATATACAGGTCATTCATTATTGAGATGTAAAGCTTGACCACGTGTCTAAATAGGATACAAAAACATTTTGAAACCATGAATGGTCAAGCAATGCTTTATCAAATAAATGGAAACATGCTTAAATTAATATATAATGAGAGGAAAAAAACCAAAACGTCATCACAAATGTTCTGTTATTTTGGGAAGAGGAAATTTGTATAAAAGGAATAGAAAAATACGTAACTGATATAATGTCAGTTAATTTATATATTAATGCACTGCATGTACATGTAACTCCAGATCCAAATATTCTCTATCAATAGTTTTGTTCTGATTAGTACTACAAAAACATTAATGTAGGGCCTACTTGTTATCTGATGGAACATTTCGTGTCCAAGAATGGGGTTATATTTTCAACGGATTTTAATTCGTAAAATAATGACCCGGTTTTTACAATGATGCATATAGTGCGCATGAACACGCATGCCATAACATTTAACACAAATGTCCCTTCATTAAATTCCTACATCAAGTATTTTAACTCGAAACATGATTTAGAAAAAAGTTTACAAAAAACATACCGAAATTTGAGTCAGTGTGCAATGACCTTATTAAACTGTACATGTACTGTGGGGACCCAAACCATTAAACACCATGCAAAGTTCGCTATCAAACGTCACCAGAAATACCTGGCCTTATCAATTTGGTCCTGCATCAATTCAGCCAGGAACTGATTTTTGATAATGGACTCGCATGCGTGTTTATAGCTCACTTATCATGATATTAGTTAAAATAAATAAGGTTTGCACGAATGCATGATGGGGGTAGAGCAAGCCCTTAACGACGTCCTCTATGGGGAATTGTTTTATTTCGCAAAGCACACGTATTAAATTGCTTTAATAATCACGTGTCGTATTGATAGGCCTGGTGAATAACAATATCATTGCCCTTTTGCGAGTTTATTTGACATTTCACCATCCGTTTATGAATAAATTATCAACTTTTTTTTTGGTGTGTGGAGCGTGCCAGTCCCCATAACCCACTAAAAATTGCTGATTATTCATCGTGTGATTTTCGTCCTTTGTACAAATATTGTCACTAATCCAGCCATGATGGGGACGTTGAAATTCAACAAACTGGATAATTTTACCTTTCAGGCATGGCCTTATTGAATTATCTGATGGATCATGGATCGCATTATATGTCGGTTAGGATCACTCCCTCGTCTCTCCTTTTTGCTATACGTTCCCCTCAGTGACAACAAATGCATTTGCCAAATGAATGTCGTCGGCGGCCATTAATCATGGCTACCATGGGAAATAGCTGTGTCCAAATTTACTGACATTATACCCGAGCGAACGCCTTCCTATCCAACAACAAAACAAAAAACCCCACACACAAAAAATCTCGGCCCAAAGCCTATTTTGATAAGGATGTTAAGTTTTTATATTTTTCTATCCAGAATGCCATTGTGCGTTCTTTGCATCTGGTTTGGCAGGCGACCAAAGGCTGTCCATTTATGCATAAAACGTTGAATATTTTGGCAAAAGTTGGTGGAGCTGAACAAATATATACCCAAATGGTGATTAAAGATGGCAGCTGGGAACGTGACAAAATATAGAATTTGGCCACAGATGGCCATTCAGTGGCTCATTGATGGGAAAAATAGGCCAATTTGATGGCAAATCGAGTGGAAAACAGCTCGACTTTGTGATTGATGCCATTGCGGTTGGGGCTTTTGGACGCTTTTGGGGAGTGACGAGCACTAAAAGTGGTGTGAATGTATAATGAAGGCATTTTTGTAAAAATTGCTGAATAATTGTCGGACAATAGATGGTTCTGGTAACTGCATGGTCTATTTCAAAAATGCGATTGTATGTACATGTAGTTTTTAACCATAATTGACTACCCTTTTTAACATTCACTTTTTTTCATCAAAACTTGCAATCGATTGTGTTACCGACATGCTCATGTATAAGATCATATATGGATCCCACATATATCTAGAAAACCAGGAAAGGTCAGGAAAATTTTATAAACCTGGAATTGTCCGAAATATTCAACATATATAATTCATATGCTTTCACATTGTAAATTATTAGCCATCCCTGATCCATAGAAATTAGGAATTCCCCTTTTAACTTATTAACATCATTTTACGTTAATAAAAATGTGTTTTACACTTTTTAAGAAGAAAGATAATTTTTTGTCTATTCAGCTACTTAATGGCACGAATGTTCTCTAATCTCCTAATTAATACCTAATTTTAATTATTCATGCTTTTTAATTAGGATTTGACATGGCAAAATAATTAATTGCATGATTTCAAGTTGAAATTAATATAGTGATTTGCTTGCACATAGTAAAGAGAAAATTATTTTAAAAACTGGGAAGTTGAAAAAAAGTTGAATAATAAATTATCTGTTAACTACATGACAGCTAGTCGTTGTTATAACTTAAGATTAAGCATCGATAACATTAATGTACTGTTCAAGTTTGTAGACATCAGAAATATATTCATGCTATGCATTATTTAGTATACAATACAACGAGACAAATATAACTTGTGTTGCATAATAAAACAATACTAAAGCTTGCTAAGTACGTTTCTAATATATTTATAAAGCATTGATCTGTGGTAAATACATGTATATTGCAAAACATTTCAGGTGTCAAGAGCTGCATTTCAGGATAAGGTCATTGAAATAAATAAGTTAAACTGTAATGGCTATTAGCAAAAGTGCATGTTTTCTACAATAAGTTATAACCTTTTCGGATGAATTCGTCATAACAATAAGCATTGTGATTTATGGTGACAACCACTTACAACATGTTAAAGTGACGTGCTACTTTAACATTAATTTTGTTATGTTTTATGCTATTTTTCAAATAGGGGGTTTCACGAAAAATAATTCCATTATTATATAAAGATGTAAGATTAAATATTTATAAACATAACAATATGCTTTTATTTTAGCACTGAATAAAAGCACTACAATGCTTTCTTTTTTCGATATTGATCCTGTCTTAATAGAGGTGAGTGTACTGCAATAATGTAGTTGTTAAACGCTTAAGATTTCCTGGTTGTGAATCAAAACAATACCTTAGACTAAAAGTATTTTGTTTCGCAATTGAATGATCATAAAGCACTACCAAAGAGTGATTTAAGTAGTCCACCCCTTAAACATTCACCAACAGACAAGATTAATATTTGATGACAATTGAACGATTGTTTTAATCCGATACAGTTCATTGGAGTTCATTTGTACTACACAAATAACGTAAGTGATACATGTACTAGTACACATGTACATTAGACGTAGCTTTTCACATGTTCTTAAATTCAAAAGGTCTCAAAATATAATTAATGCCTAATTTGATTAGAAGTAAGAAAATACCAAAACTTGGATTAAGTATTACCACAAGGTTATTTTTCAATGTAAACCTGCATCTTGTAATTGTTAAAGTTCATGTATTATTATTGCTTGAAAAGCATTAGTATCTTAGATTTGTCTATTTGGATTTAATAATGTATATTTACTTAGTTTGGGAGCTGTTATACAGTGAAAATACCAATGTAAGGGCTTTAATGATAAACGACCTAATAATATTGTTTCAATCGAATCATTGATGCATGCAATTGTTGCTCGTACATGTACATTATATGAGCTCTTTTTCTAGTTTATCGACCCTAAATAATAAATTGATGCATTTATGGTAAGCGGTGTCCTACGCTACAATAATACCATACAGGTGTTTTGCGTGAGCTCTAATTGCAATTTCTGATGAATGTTTTTCCGATTAGCTAAGCAAAGACATTTTATTCGCAAAATTGATGTCTGCACGCATTGCAACAGGGATCAATACATGGGGTTTTGTGTTTTTATATTTTATTTGAAAGGCCCACTTGATTACACTTTTTGAGAACAGCGAAAAGTTGAGCCTAAAAGTAATTTTAATCATGAATTAAATTTTCCTGATTATTGTCAATCTCTTTGATATTGCATAGTTGTTTAGAATTAAAGGATGATTTACTTTGATTTTAATTAGCGATGATCATGCACAGTGTGCATGCACATGTGTGTTAACATCGCGTAAGAACAGCGTGGAGCATGGCATGGCCTGAAATGCAGGGTTTCGATTGGTATCCCGATGGAGGGAATTTCCGATTATCCAATCGGAATGCTGCATTTCAGGCTATGCCATATGGTCCATGTTATTCCATATCCTAATGTAGGCCTACATTACATACATGTACATGTTCAGTACATGTAATGTACATTACTCTACTGCATACATTATCCATTTAGTAGTACTTGTACATGTACATGCATACATGTAAAAGATGCTTATGTCCGGTTATAATATAATGTATATAGGCTACACTATAGGCCTATACTGTAATTACATGTACACTGTAAGAGTAAAAACAGCGTAGAGCATGGCATGACCTTGAAATGCATGCTCTACACTGTTTTTACTCTTAATGTACTGTATACAAATTCTTTAAACAAATGTCAGGTATCCCATGCAGCCGTCCTATAATTCCTATAAATTCCTATATTTTTGATGTTGTCCTATATTATCCTATATTTCCTTAAATTGTCC
>JAQGCC010000567.1:0-33995 GCA_034698905.1 Xestoiulus laeticollis
GACTGGCGACTAGCGATATTTCTGACGTCATATCGCGGTCGCCAGTCGCTCCAGTCGCGCCAACGAACCCCTACCTTAATCGAAAGCGCTGTTGTTTGTCGTACTGTATACACGCGCATGTATACGTGTTGCAGTTGTTGTGTTTGGGATTATTGATAATGTTAATTTGTTGACTTGATTACATATCTATTATATATAATATTGCATTCATGGTTTCAAAACATCATTAGGTCACTAGGTCTCAACCTCTACACAAAACGCTGGCATTGTCCGCAAATGAGGATCCGCTAAGTTAAGCGGAATTAGTGGAATAATATTATTAGGGTGTTTTGGTTTGTAATATCGGTTTCTTGTGTTTAAAGGACCTCGCTGAGATGCTGAAAATGGTGCAGTCGAGAAAGTGTAGCTAATTAACGACGACCGAATCCGAGCGAAAGACAAACGACAGCTTCACTGCGCTGATTGCGGAATGATTTAATAAACCGTTGGAGCATTCTCCGTTAGTTTTATCGTCACATTTACTGAAGTTATTAGCGCCGATCTGAGCAATAAATAAGGCGTCGAAAAGCAAGCTAAACAATGAGCAGTAGTATATGAACTCCAAACCGATGGCGTCATATCCTGGGAGTGAGACATACAAATCCACTCCGACTGAGTTTATCAAAATGCAAATCAAGCAGTGAGCAGTAGTACTTGATCCCTACAAAATGACTCAAAGGCTTCAAGATTACTTGGACATAAACCTGTTGGCCGCAAGGGTTTTTAGACACAGAAGTTGTGGGCATTGGAGTACTTGGGCACAGAACCAATGTGCCGCAAAGGTTCTTGGACACAGAAGTTATGGACCATAGAGTACTTGGGCACAGAACTTATGTGCCGCAAGTTCTTGGAGACAGAACCCATTGACTGCAAGAGTACTTTGACACAGAACATGCTTATTGCAAGTTCTTCGACAAGAGCCCAAAGGTTCTTGGACAAAGAACTTGTGGACCATAGAGTACTTGGACGCAGAACATATGTGCCGCAAAGGTTCTTGGACACAGAAGTTGTGGACCATAGAGTACTTGGACACAACTTATGTGCCGCAAGTTCTTGGATACAAAACCCGTTGACTGCAAGAGTACTTTGACACAGAACCTGTTTACTGTAAGTTCTTCGACATGAGCTGCAAGGGTTCTTGGACACAGAACTTTTAGACCATAGGGTTCTTGGACACAGAACTTTTAGACCATAGAGTACTTGGGCACAGAACCAATGTGCTGCAAAGGTTCTTAGACACAGAAGCTGTGGGCCATGGAGTACTTGGACACAGAACTTATGAGCCGCAAGTTTTTGGAGATAGAACCCATTGACTGCAAGAGTAACCTACTTCGACACAGTGCATGCGTACTATAAGTTCTTTGACATGGGCTGCAAGGGTTCTTGGACACAGAACCTAAGTGCCGCAAGTTCGTGGAGACAGAACCCGTTGACTGCAAGAGTACTTTGACACAGAACCTGTGTACTGTAAGTTCATCGACATGAGTCGCAAGGGTTCTTGGACAAAGAACTTGCAGACCGTAGAATACTTGGATACGGAACCAATGTGCCGCAAGAGTTCTTGGAGACAGAACCCGTTCACTGCAAGAGTACTTTGACACATAACCTGTTTACTGTAAGTTTCTTCGACATGAGCCACAAGGGATCTTAGACGTAGAACTTTTAGACCATATAGTACTTGGGCACAGAACCCGTTGACTGCAAGAGTACTTTGGCAAAGAGCTGATGGTCCACAAAATTTCTTGGACAAGATTTCTGGAACCGGTGGTCCAGAATAGTTGTTGGACACAGAACCCGTTGGCTACAAGAGTATTTCGGCAAAGAGCCAGTGGCCCATGATATATTACTTTGGCGAAGAACCCATGAGTAGCAAGGGTTCTTGAAAACAGAACTTGAAGGAGAGAGTACTTGGGCATAGTTTACCCGTTGGCTGCAAGTCTTCTTATTTAAAGAACTTGAGGTCCACAAGAGTACTTTGATGCAGAACAAATGAGTGGAAAGGGTTCTTGGACACAGAACTCCTGGTCCACAAGAGTACTTAGATGTAGAACCCGTGAGCCGCAAAGGTCCTGGACACAGAACCCCTGGTCCACAAGAGTTCTTAGATGTAGAACCCGTGAGCCGCAAAGGTTCTTGAACACAGAACCCGTTAGTGCACACGAGCGGTGCGGGTTGCCCTCTTGCGATTCGACAAGACGTATGTGCGTTACCGACGAATTAGCGCATCAGTAGCAGCCCGTTGGAATATTAGCATCTTGTGGAATCGCAAGACGGCACACAAACCGCTCGTGTGCACCGGGCCTAAGTCGCAACGAAATACAGCCCAGCTAGCGGTGGTTACACAGCGCATCAAAAAATCGCTGACAGAATCTTGGTCAGCAGTCAGCTCTGCATGTTCCATGGCACATTTAAAACAGGATGTGATCTATCAAAGTTCAAATCAAGCAGCAGTAGTATATGATCCCCACCACCGATGACGTCATATCCTGTTTAGGAGCCCTATACTACTCCGGCTTACTGATGGGAGTTTCCGGTAAGCGAGTAAAGAGACTTAGGACTTTTGAAAAAGGGGGAATGGATTTACATGCTGTTGTGGTTTCAAATTTATAACGGAATGATATCCGACAAAACCATTTTTGAGAATCTAGACTGCGAAATAGTAACTTTAAATCTTCCGTTAAGATTCCGTTAAGAAATCCTGTTTTTTATGTTCGATATAAAAAAATCGATTTTCTTATCATAGGGCTATTTTAAGATAAATGGGGGGGAACCTAGAAATCCCCTCACTCCCCCTCCTTATTAAACCGTGTTTTTAATTATGAATTTTCAGCTACGTTGACGTCACACGAGTCGTATGCGCGCAAATTCATTGTTATCGAAAGTCGCGCACTAAAATAATAACCAGTTTTGTTTTCACTTAGGCCATAAAATGATGTGTTTTTAATGAACTAAGGACCATTAAGTAGACAAATTATTAGCAGCAAACGCGTTGATTAAAAACGGATGACTTTTCGATGACATGATCGACTTATCTTTATTTTACAAAATGAGTAGAAATTAGCAAAGATTTTGTAAATTACGCGAGGGATATAACTCATTTTGGCAAATTAGCTGCTGTTAAATATCATTAAACATCATGCATGGTGTACATCAATTTTGCAATATTGTTTGAACATTAAAACAATCTAGCCGCTACCATGTATGAATCGCGCAAATCGGACATGTGAACCTGTTTTACGTAAGATGTATTAGTGCCCGCTATTAGCTCTCATGAGCCAATCGTGTGACCATGACTCAGCGGAATGCATTTGCATCCTTACTTAGGATAATAATGAAAGAATCGCACTCAAATCGGACATGTAAACCTGCTTTATGTAAGATGTCGCAGTGCCCTCTATTAGCTCTCATGAACCAATTGTGTGACCATGACTCAGCAGAATGCATCGATTCATTTCTAAGCAGTGTAATAATGTCAGAATCGCACAAAAATCGGACATGTGAACCTGCTTTACACAGGATGACTCAATTTCGCTTTCATGAGCCCATCGTGTGACCATGACTCAGCAGAATGCATCGATTCATCTCTAAGCAGAGTAACAATGTCAGAATCGCACTCAAATCGGACATGTGAACTGGCTTTATTTTCAAATGAGCTAATTTTAAATCACGTCACCATATGACTCAGCAGAATGCTCAGATTTATCCTTAAACAGGCTAATAATTTCAGAATCGCACTCAAATCGGACACGTGAACCGGCTTTATTTTCAAATGAACCAACCATGTTATCATGACTCAGCAGAATGCGTAGATTTAAACATACGCAGGCTAATAATGTCAGAATCGCACTCGAATCGGACACTTGAATCGGCTTTATTTTCAAATGAGTCAATCACGTTACCATGACTCAGCGGAATGCATAGATTTAAATATACGCAGGCTAATAATGCCAGAATCGCACGCAGGCTATATTGCACGCAAATCGGACACGTGAACCGGCTTTATTTTCAAATGAACGCAGAATGCATAGATTTAAATATACGCAGGCTAAAAATGCCAGAATCGCACGCAAATCGGATACGTGAACCGGCTTTGTTTTCAAATGAACCAATCGCGTTACCATGACTCGGCGGAATGCATAGAGTTATCACTACGCAGGTTAATAATGCCAGAATCGCACGCAAATCGGACACTTAAACCGGCTACGCGTACTTAAGATGTCTCAGCGCCATCTATGCCAATCCAATCGATATCTTATCCGTTTAACGGCTCGTTTGCAGCACATTATCGACCGTGTTAATTATACGCCACTGTCCTGATTAGGATTATCGTTCATTAGTTTTCTGGACACGCAACGCTATTAAAAGATCTTAAGAAATAAAATGGTGGCAGCGAAATGACCGAATGTAAAACGCAGAAATGCACTCGACATTTTGCGAAAAAAAATTCGGTTAATTTCGGAGAAATTTCGGTTAATTTTGGAAAAAAATTCGGTTAATAGAGGTTTTTAGCAGGGATTTATCAAAATGTACCTTTTCATATCAAATCTAAAAAATCGATGGAAATAAAGCACTTTTTTTGGTATTTTTCTGAGAATTTGATATTAAACTAGATCTTGAACAACTATTGGAAAAAATCAGTCCAACTTAACAAATATCTCATTTTTTTGCTAAATTGCTTCTTCCCTTTTTCATATTATATTTTTATCCTTTTGGGAAATACAAATCTTGAGACATTTAAGATGATGGATTTTTTTGAAAATTGCTCAATTTCAAAACAGCTTTTGATATTTAAGAACTTAAGTAGTTTTTGATTTACTACAAGTCATCTTGAAGTAATTCAAGATTTCATTTCTTGATATATTCATAAAATCTTTTCAAAACTTTGATAATTTGTTTTTTAGAAAAATTCAGTTTGATATGAAATACTAAAATTTAATTGATATTTTTTATTTCTGACAATAAATTTATCCCAATTTCATAAATTTGTTCAATTTTGATTGAATTGGTTTTTAAAGAAAAATTGAGTTTGATATAAAATTTATAAAAAAATAATGAAATTGATTGAATAGATATTTTTTTTTATTTTTGCCAATAAATTGATCTCAAGTTCATACATTTATTTGTAGTTTAATAAAAATATGATTTCATTAAATAGAAAATTTGATCTCAAAAGTTTAACATTCATTAAAATATGATGAAAAGACTATTATAAATTATTGAAATTGAATTTATTATTTAGAATTAAGAATTCATTGAAATATAATGAAACAACTTTACTTTAAATTATTTAAATTTAAAATTACTCAAAATATTAAAATTCAATCTATTATTTAGATTAAAAAATTCATTAAAATATAATGAATTAACTTTACTATAAATTATTGAAATTTAAAATTACTCAAAATATTGAAATTAAATTGTTTTAAATTCTCGATTTTATAAATTTCAATAAAATTAAGAGCTTTTGTTAATCTTAAATTCAGCATATATATCTAAATAATAAACTTTAATTTCAATATTTGATTAATTTTAAATTTAAATAATTTTTAGCAGTTTTTTCATCATGTTTTAAATCTTTTAGTAAACTTTTATTTTAGTAATTTAGTAAACTTAAATTAATATTTTAATTATTGGCTTGAATTAATATTAAAAGTAACAATATCAAATTAGTTAGAAACCCAAAATCTACATTTTTTAAATTTTACAAAACTGCATACATGTGTATTTATGAGAAATGTAAAAAATACATATATAAATGATTGATAAATGTATTAAACAGGAGATTAATTCTTCATTTATGATTAATATAATTGATACAGAAATCTTCATTTCAACCTTTCACATCCAAATTTAATTTGGATATATGAAATGCTAAATTTCATTTCGTTTAGACAAAACTGTTTGTTTCAAAATATTTGCTTACAGTAATTTAGGAAAAATATTTTGAAAAGCACCAAAGTGAATTTTTCTTCTTTCATGTATTTCAATCAACATTTTGAGAAAGTTGAAAAAAATCGATAAGGAAGCTAAAATATTGAATATGGTTATGAAATTTGAGATGCAGATGGATGACAACATATGTTGCCATGGCAACAGAACAAACATGTTACCGGTTATAAAATATGTTTTAGAAAACTTCATGATTTTAGTAAACTCAACTTTAAATATGTTGATTTGGGTTTAATTACATTTAATCAAATATTTAAATTTACTGAATTTTTCTAAAGAAGCAAATGCATTTTACCTTATTTTCAGCATAATTGAATTTAATTCTCAAATAGGATTCCTTCAATTGATCTTATAAATTTAATTAAGGATTTAACTGATCATTAAACATTTTTTTTCATTTCGTGATTTTATCCATTTCATCCATTTTATCTATTTTATCCACATGGAAATGAGCAATTTTCTCATAAAATGGTTTTTTTTCACTTAAATTCCATCTTTACAAACCATTAGACCTAAACATAAAAGGTTGCTAACGTTTCATTAAACATAAAGTAATTTCCGATACAAATTGTGTCTCTTAAATTCGTTGGAACGGAAATTCGGTAATTTTAATTGAGGAAAATGAAATCAGGCTTATTTTAGGCTTTTTTTTCCAGTCAACTAATTATGTCATTTGATTGCTAAATGCTCTTGCACACTTACAGAACCGTTCAATATTGTGGACCATTTCTCCGCTGTAGAAACCCGCTTACAATTATTACGCTTTCCGAAGATTGCACTACATTTAAGACAATTTCAAAAAATAGGCCTTTTCAATGTGTATTTCCATGCCCACGGTTAAAAATTGATAATACAAGTATTTTTACATTTAATGGACCTAGAAACAGTATGTTTAAAGCTGAACTGGAACTAAATAAACATGTGCCAATATCCAAATTGATACAGCATTGTATTAAATTTAGGCCTTTTAAAATCGCAATAAGCCTTTTTTGAGTATCGGCCTGTTAGCGGTTTAAAAACTGATTTAACAAGTAATTTTAGATTTGATGTACCTAGAAACAATATGCATAAAGCTGATATGGGCCTAGTTAAACATGTGCCTATACCCAAATTGATAAAACAATGACTTAAATTTAGGCCTTTTCAAACCGCAATAAGCCTTTTTTGTGTATCGGCCTGTTATTGGTTTAAAAACTGATCAAACAAGTGGTTTTAGATTAGTTGGACCTATAAACTGTATGCCTAAAGCAGAAATGAAACCAAATAAACATGTGCCTATAACCAAATTGATACAA
Source organism: Xestoiulus laeticollis (assembly GCA_034698905.1). Classification (NCBI taxonomy): domain Eukaryota; kingdom Metazoa; phylum Arthropoda; class Diplopoda; order Julida; family Julidae; genus Xestoiulus; species Xestoiulus laeticollis. The sequence goes on from JAQGCC010000567.1 coordinate 7,284, forward strand.
CATTGAATTAAATTTAGGCCTTTTTAAAAAGCAATAAGCCTTTTTTTAAAATATGACTAATCGAAACTGATAGAACAAGTCATATGACATTAGAAACATGTAGAGTCTGTCAAGAACATGTTTCACTTTGCCAACATTGATACACAATGCTATTGAATGGGATTTTTAAGCGATAAGTGAAGCTTATTGGCAAGAAGTCCTAAAAAGGCTTATTATAAAAATGTGATGATTTACGCATTGATGCTTAGAAATCATAACCGTTAAGACTAAGGGTCAAGAACATGTTTCACTAAACCAACATTGATAATAAACACTATCAAATGGTATTTTCCAGCGATAAGTGAAGCCTATTTACAGAGTCCTAAAAAGGCTTATTTTAAAAAAGTGATGATTTAAACCGTGATATTTAGAAATCATAACCGAAAAGACTAAGGGTCAAGAACATATTTCACTATACCAACATTGATAATAAACACTATCAAATGGTATTTTCCAGCGATAAGTGAAGCATATTTACAAGAAGTCCTAAAAAGGCTTATTTTGAAAAAGTGATGATTTAAATCGTGATATTTAGAAATCAAGACTGTAAAGACTAAAGTGTCAAGAACATGTTTTACTTTACCAGCATTGATTCTCAAAGCTATAGAACGGGAGTTTCAAGCAATAAGTGAAGCCTATTGGCGAGAAGTCCTAAAAAGGCTTATTTTAAATATGTGATGATTTAAACAGTGATGCTTGGAAATCAAGACCAAAAAAACTTAAGTGTCAAGAACATGTTCCACTTTACCAACATTGATAATCAACGCTATCGAATAGTATTTTCTAATGATAAGTGAAGCATATTTGAAAAATCACGAAAAGGCTTATTTTCAACGCAAATAAAAAGTTATGGTTTCTAACTCTGGTGTTTGGAAAACAAGATTTAAAGCAACAATGATGCTCCCTGGTGATCCTTCTTGTAACGAAACACTTAAGATGTCCTAAACCATAAATCAATCGAAATCTCTGCCAATTGATGCTATTCTGCCAGTCTTGTTTGTTTAACCAGAAAGTGGAAAAAAGTGCAAGACCTTTTTTAGTGTTTGTCTATAAATGATAAATGACGATGAACTGGTCAAGAGGCTATCTGTTTATCTCTTCTACTTATAGGGACAAATGCAGAAGATGGACTTGTGAGGAAACTGAGCAATTTTCTTAAAATGCTGATGTTTATTTCATGGCATTTTGTGAGAAACTCTAACAATGGAAATACTTTAGAAAATGGTGACTATAAAAATGGACACAATTTACTTCCTGGTTTAAGGACTTAAAGTCTGTAAACTTTTTCTTAAAACTTTACTTGAGTCTTTCTTCTAGTTTAATCAGAAATATTTTTTTGTATATTGTTTTATAAAAATGGAGATCAATAACATGAACTAAATCTTACATAAATATATTCCTTGGAAACATTATATTTCTTTGAAACAAATTATATATATCATTCAAACAGAAATTATATATTTTATTAAAACCGAAATTATATGTTTCATTGAATTTGAAATTATATTTCAATTAAACAGAAATTATATTTTCATTAAAAAGAAATTATATATTTCTCTTAATTTGAAATTATATTTCTTTGAAACAAATTATAATTCAAACAACAGAAATTATATTTCATTGAACAGAAATTATATATTTCATTGAGTCTAAAATTATATTTCAATGCAATAAATTACAATTCATTGAACAAATTATATTTCTCTTAATCTGAAATTATATTTCAATGCAATAAATTACAATTCATTGTACAAATTATATTTCTCTAAAACATTATATTTCTTTGAAACATTATATTTCTTTGAAACATTATATTTCATTAAAACAGAAATTATATATTTCATTAAAACAGAAATTATGTATTTCATTGAATCCGAAATTATATCTTAATGAAACACAAATAGCCTAGATTTTAAAAAAGCAATTAGCCTAATGCAGGGGTCGGCAACCTTTTAAGACGGAAGAGCCAAAAGTTATAATTTAAAACATCCAATTAAACATAATTTAGACATCTAAAGAGCCGTAAGTTGCCGACCCTTAGTCTAATGCAATATAACATCAAATTTCATAATTTACATAAATATATAGTGATATTATAATACGAATATCGATATTAAAAACCAATTAAAATATTTAAACGACAAGTGTCGCGTTAGAAACCGCATAAACCAGAAATCGTATAAATTGTATAAATCAGTAATTCGTGAAGCAAGAAATGTGTTTTATTACCAACTCCTACATTATTTATAAATCAAATGATTTTATTAGTTTTTGAAAAATTTCCAGTATAATCTAGTTCTCCCTTAAGTCCCATGATTTCTAATCCTTTTCCACGCTTCACTACTTGCCGAATGGACTTTTGGCCTTTTCTAAAAATCAAGGCAGACCTTAAGAAAATTTATTATTAATAAAGTAGGAACATAAGGCAAGCAGGAGAGTGAAGATAAAACAGTAAAATAAGAAGAGTTTCTACAAAATTTACCCCTTGCAAATCTAAAGATTGGCAAACCATGCAAGCACCGGTGCTAGTATGGTTTTCAAATTGCCAACTTACAGGGGCAAATAAAATGGATCTTATTGCATTTCTTGTCCTTAGGGGTTTAAAAAACCCCATGGTGGGAATATGAGATGAGAAAGAAACCCATTTCCTAAAGCCACTTTTATTTTACGTACTGCGGATAAAAAAATCGGTAAAAATTACGATCAACGGAAATGAGGTTTTCAAATGTCCTGGTTTTTTCCAGTTTTGAAAAACAATTTTCACTGACTATCCTGGACCACTAAAAAATTGAAAAAGTGATTTTGACAAGCGAGTGAAATAATTGTGTTTAACGTTGACGATAAGCAACTGTTATGTCATGCAAACTCGCGTTATATCGTGCAATAAACAAATGTATTGTCACACATGTGACAACACGATGGAATTCTTAAAACAGATTCCAATAAAAATTTATAAAGGGAAAATTTTAAAGTGCGAAAGATATTGACGTGATTACGTGATGTCACAAAATATGTAGATGCACTAGAAAATAAAAACGTGACTGCACGCGTTAGTCACTGGCTACTGACGCAAATGATATGGATGTGAGGAAGTGATGTCACAAAATATGTAGACGTGGCAGAATAGAAAAACATGACCGCATGCGTGAGTTGCTGGCTGCGGAAATAAAAGATATGGATGTGAGGAAGTGATGTCACAATATATGTAGACGCGGCAGAAAATAAAAACGTTATAGCATGCATAAGTCGCTGGCTAATGACGTGAAAGACATGTACGTGAGGAAGTGATGTCACAAAATATGTAGACGTGCCAGAAAAAAAAACATGACAGCACGCGTGAGTCGCTGGCAACTGACGCAAATGATATGGGCATGAGTAAGTGATGTCACAAAATATGTAGATGCGGCAGAAAAGAAATACATGACAGCAAGCGTGAGTCGCTGGCTGCTGATGCAAAATATATGGATGTAAGGAAATGATGTCACAAAATATGTAGACATAGCAGAAAAGAAAAACATGACAGCACACGTGAGGCCAGATTTGTGATGCATCGAAAAATATTATAAATAATACATTCAGCGTTTTTGTTCACCTGGCGTGAGAATGTGTGCCATCATGAGATATCACGTCACGTGATGGCAGCCTGTAGCCAGCTTTATTCTCTTGAATTTAAACTATTTTTGGTTTTCCAGGTCTGTGTAAACCCTGAATAAACTAAATAATAGTTTTTAGTGGAAAAATATTCAAGTTGGATACCAAGAACAAATATATAAATTATTTGGCAACGGAGAATTTCTAAATTAAGTTTCGCTGAAGAAATATCTCAAGAAATTTCAAGAAAAACTATTTAAAAGAATTTACTTTAATTATAAACTAAATACTCTTATAAAAAAGGTGCCTATAAATCTGTCTTGAAAAACACAAAAATAAGGAGGAAGAATGCCGATGAAATATTTTTTAAAACAAATTATGCAGTGTGGAATTTTTAATTTATGATTTTATTTTTAAAATGATTATAAAATTTATTACAAACTCAAATAATTATCATTCTAAAGACAGTAAAAAATTAAAGTTAGTGAAAATATGTTTCTTGTTATTGCAAAGGGCAACAAAATGAATAATGTAATATATTAGTATTTCTAAATGAATAAAACTCAAGGACAAAATAGCTAATGGAATAAAAATGTTCAACTTCAACAATATTTACTTGATACAAAGCAGATTATTCAATTATTTAGAGATTTTAACAGAAAAAGGATTATACTAAGGATACACCATAAATAATAATTTTACATGTACATGTGTTATCTTTGTTATATCTTTTTGATATATGACATATTTTATCTGTTGTATTAATTTATCAACATTTATCATCATTAATCATAATTTTGCGGATTATCTAGAAGTTGTTTTAAAATACTAAATAAAAATTTACATTTAATTGTAAATATATAAAATGATGTCTTTAATATAAATTTAATTATCAGTGTTATAATTTTAAATTTTAGTAAAATATTTAATATTCAACAATATTACACAAAGTACATAAAAACTAATTTTAAAACACATTTATTAACATTTATTGAATAATTATTTATTTGTTAATTATTTTATAAATATCATTATTATAAAATCAAAAATTTGCTGAAATTAATACTTAGATTATTACTGAAATCTTAACGTTCAAAATGATTAATTAATCTTGAGTTATTTATGAAAATATTAAGATTTGAATGATGGAAATAATGAAACAAATTGTAAATTTCATAAACTGCAAATTTTATAAATTGTAAATTGATTTGCATTCAATTTTTGGATAAGTTTTCCAAATGTATAGTTAATTTTTACACGTAAAACTAGCCGGCAAAATTTCAAGATAACTAAACAACATTTATTAAAAACATTTTACATAATTTACGCGTAAAGCGGTAACTAAATTTATGAAAATTTGTTTTATCCTACCATGTTTATCCTAAATCTTATATATTATGATGAAATAATCTTTTACCAGAGTTGTACGCTCGTATAGCGTTGAAGTCAATTTACGATCATTAGAAAACAGTCTTAAAAGTTTGTTTTATCTATCATGATAGATAGGTAATTAATAATACACTATCAGAAGTAAACCAGTGAATTTGTTTACACTATTTCACTGTCAGTAAACACCGGTCACAAAATCTACCCCTTGAAAACCAAAAGTTGGCCAAGCAGCAAAGCATTTGTGCTAGCAGTGTTTGCCTATAGGTGAAATTGAAGGGCCCATATAAAAGTGCCTTATTGCATTAAATCCCAGGGGCTTTTAATTCCCTAGTGAAATATAGGATTGGTGGAATAAGTCATTTTGTTGAAACGTCCTCATTTTCTCCCTAGCCAAGCTCAACGTTCGCTACTTATTTTGTGCTGGGAATTGATTTTCATTTCTGGAGCTACGCGCGCTTCATCTTTAATTTATACGCTACCTATACTAACGCTGACTGCAAAACCTAGTTCAAATATTGAAATGTACTAAGATGGCACTTTTACAAGCATGCAAATCAAATTAGTATGTCTAGCCGATCGCGATACAAATCCGCGTGTTTCAAATCAACAGCGAAACCATAAATTAAGAAAATAAGTTTGATATGAAATATTGAAACCTTCCAAGAGTTCAAAATTTTACCAAAACCAACTTTCATGGAAATTTTTATAGTAATTTAATTATAAGATTTTGAAACAAACTTTTAAGAAGGTTTTCTACCGCTCGTAAATTGACTTCAACGCTATACAACTCTGGTAAAAGATTATTTCATCAGCATTTATAAGAGTTAGGATAAACATGGTAGGATAAAAATTTTCATAAATTTTGTTACCACTTTACGCGTAAATTATGTAAAATATTTTTAATAAATGTAGTTTAGTTATCTTGAAATTTTGCCGGCTAGATTTACGTGTAAAAATTAACCATAATATTGTAAAACTTATCCAAAAATGGAATGCAAATCAATTTACAATTTATAAAATTTGCAGTTTATTAAATTTAAAATTTGTTTGATTATTTCCATCACTCAAATCTTAATATTTTCATAAATAACTTAAGATTAATTAATCATTTTGAACAGATTTCATTAATAATTTCAGTATTAAATTCAGCAAATATTTTATAATAATGGTGTTTATAAAATACTATAATTACCAAATTCATATTTATTGAAGAAATGTTCATAAAGATGTTTTAAAATTAGTTTTTATGTAATTTGTGTAACAGAATATTTTTGAATATTAAATATTTCACTAAAATTTAAAATTATAACAATGGTGATTAAATTTATATTAAAAACATCACTTTATATATTTACAATTGAATGTAAATTTCCATTTAGTATTTTGAAACAATTTCTAGATAATCAGCAAAATGATGATTATATTGATGATATTCATACAACTGATAAAATATTTCATATATCAACCAGATATTTCTTGTTGATGTATTAAAAAAACTTAACACATGTTAAATTTTTAACTTTTCCATGACATATATCTGAATTGCCTGACTTTCAATGACTGAATCCAATTCCCTTACCACCAGACCATTAGAAATACAGTAGAAATTAAAATTTATAGGTTACAAATATATATAAAATATATTTTTTATGTATATTTCTAGCATTTTCTTGAAACTGACCATCAACTAGACCAGCAACTAGGAAATTGTTGATCCAGGTAGTCATTTGTAATTTCCGGCTAAAAACAGGGTTCTTCGAAAGACCGAAGGCAATATTTCCAGAAACAAGTCTTAAATTGATGAAATTTTCAGCCTTTTCATGTTGAAATGTAGGAATTGCTAAACCCTAAAGCTGACATTCAAATATATTAAATTGCATCCATTCTGTTTGTAGACTTATTGTGCTTAAGGGTAGCGAACACGAACAACTTGCGATCAATAATTGAATTGAGAGAGTTGTTCAGTTGATAAACTTTATACAAAATACACCAATTCGATATAAAGTTAGGATTAGCAGAAAAAGGGGTACTTTATAGAAAATTATAGATGAAAATATATCTAAGACACATTTTATGTTAAAAATTTAATAAACTGATTAAAATGAATTTGGATATTGCATCATGAACTTTTAAAAATTGCGAAAAAAGAAATTTTATACAAAATTATTTTAATACAAATTATACTAAATTAAATTAATGCAAATTATACTAAATCATTGAAATACAAATAATACTAAATTAAATTAATGCAAATTATACTAAATCATTGTAATACAAATAATACTAAATTATATTATTGCAAATTATACTAAATCATTGTAATATAAATAATACTAAATTATATTAAATTATATTAATGCAAATTATACTAAGCAATTTTTATACAAATATAAATAAACCTGCTGTGCATCATTACTTTAAATAATAATGTGATAGATAAATCTTGATAAATCATGTCTAAGATGATATTACAAAACCATGTCTTAGATAAATATTTTATGTATAATTGCATTAAAAAATTGTAGATTTTATACAAAATCATGTTACAGATATTGTTAAAAAAACATGATTTACATAAAATATTTTTCTAATTTCAGTGTTTACCTTTAAGAACATACATTTTATTGAAATTCTCCAAATGTACACAGTTTGATGAATTGTTGTATAATTAATGATTACAGTTAATTAACCTTAAATCTAAATACAAACACAAAAAGGTACAACCTTATAGGACTTACTTACATATACACCTTAATTAAAGTGTTCTTTAATTAATTTGAACTTTTGCTTGGTTGAACATTTCCTTATTTGTAGATTATAAGATATCCCGTTTATTCTACTGATAAAAACAGTTTAAAGCAGATATCTTATTTTTCATGTAAATTGTGTAGTAATTTTTCACATTATTTTCAAATTGGTGTTCAATTTGAATCGTAGTTGGAACCAAGTATAGATTGGTGCAAAACTGGTTGAAAAGTGGACCGACCTCATTTATTGAGTCATTAAACTTCATTTACAAAGCCAAAGAGTAAATATTGCCCAATATTGACTCATTTAAACGAGAGCTTTTTGCAACGACGACATATGCTGGGAATTTCATTGAATTGCTCACTTAAGATTATGATGAAATATCATGCCGACATCTTGAGAAAATCTCAAGTTTCTAATAATTCAGATACTTTACTTTTATAATACAAGTTTTTTAGACATTTCAAGTTTTCAATCATGTTTTTTTACATCATAAACTCTACCAAATACATGCTGCATAAGCATATTTATTTTAGAAAATGGACCAAATATTCAGATAATAGGCTAAATATTTAGAAAATGGAATATTTAGTCAGACAATGGAATAAATATTCAGAAAATTGAATAACTATTTAGAAAATGGAATATCTACTCACAAAATAGAATAACTATTCATAAAATGGAATAAATAATCAGAAAATGGAATAAATATTCAGAAAAAAGAATACCTATACAGAAAATGGAATAACTATTTAGAAAATGGAATAAATAATGATAAAATGGAATACCTACACATAATGTAGAATAACTATTTAAAAATTGATTACCTATTCAGAAAATAGAATAACTATTTAGAAAACGGAATAACTATTCATAGAACGGAATACCTTTACAGAAAATGAAGTAACTATTCAAAAAATGGAATACCTATACATAAAGTAGAATAACTATTCAAAAAATAGAATTAGTATTGAGAAAATAGAATACCTATTCAGAAAATCGAATAACTATTTAGAAAATGGAATAACTTTTCAGAAAAAAAAATACCTATACAGAAAATGGAATAACTATTCAAAAAATGGAATACCTATTCACGAAATGGAAAAAAAAAATGAGAAAATGGAATAAATAATTTTAAAAAAATCCAAATATTGTGAAAATGGAAAAAAAATTCAGAAATCGGACCCAAAATTGAGCTAACTGACCAAATATTGAGAAAGTATATACCCAAATTATTCACAAAATTGACCAAATATTCAGTTTACAGTGTAATAAACAAGTACAGTATATAAGTACATAAATAAGTACAGTATATAAGTACATAAATAAGTACAGTATATAAGTACATAAATAATTACAGTATTGTTTACAGTTTTTTCATGTATATTTACTAGTTGACATCTTGATAAGATTGCCTTTGACACCCGAAATATTTTAAGAATGAAAGTCAATTTGACCCAAATTTTAGTTTTTATTTATTTCCATCCAAAGTGACCCTTGCCTATTATTCCTAATGTTTTTTTCGACCTTATGGTTTCTTTTCCCCACATTTTTTCCCCAAAATGTTTTTACCAAAATTGACGACATTACCATTTTGATTTCTCTACTTCCATTATGCCTAAAGTCGTTTAAATATCACATTTGGTGAGCAAAAAGCTTTTTAATGGCCCCCCTTAACTTGTGGAAATTGCTTGAGGCCCTCCTACAGCACAAAGCACCCTGTTTTTCAACACCAGTGTGATGTAATAATATCCCTTTTCCTAGTTCAACATTTCAACATTTGGCATTTATTTCCCTCTCTAATAATGGTTGACTCAACATCATTATGTGTTTTCTGGCGTCGCTTTTGCAATAAATAATACTGGGAAAATGTGTCGTAAAAACCCAGCTTTTATTAGACATCAATTTGCTTTCATTTCTGCTACTTATTCGGGTCAATCAATGGCGATATGGACGAGCCAATGCAACCAAACTATATAGAAATACCAAAATAAATAATAAATAAATATCTTGAAATACCTCAAGTCTGGTAATACCAAAATCTAAAAATAAGTTTAAAAATAGCAAAAATCTTGATATACCAAAAATCTAGACATTACTAAAAGTTTAGAAATACCAAATATCTGTAGAACCAAAAATCTTGATGTACCAAATATCCGTAGAAATATATAAAATACATGTACATGTATTAAACGTGTTTCTGGTGATACATCTAGATGTACATGAATTTATATCTCAGAATTTTTGTGGAATTAATAATTGAAGATGTTTTATCTTTGATTTGTTTCTGAGAAATAAAATGCATGTGACATAATTGTAAATCATACTATTGCAGATTTTTCTCAAAAACTAATAAAACTGTTTTATGCAAGTCTTGTTTTTCCAATTTATATTGGATAAGATTTTGCAAGAATATTCTTATAACAATCAAAAGTAAGATCTTAAAAACACAAAACTAAAAAACATCCAAACTATGCAGTACATTTAAAAACCCAGAGTAAATACTAAAATCTTTAAAGTAAATATTTAACCTCCTAAGCAAACACTATTAACTCCTAAAGTCGATATTTTTAATATTCAAAAAGTTAATACTTAAAACCTCCTTAGAGGTTCTACTTTAAACTTTCAAAAACTAAAAGTCCAGAATTCTAAAGTAAACACTTAACCTCCAAAGTAAACACTTAACCTACAAAGTAAATACTTAACCTCTAATATAAACCCTTTTAAATCCCAAAAGTCAACATTTCAAACCTTTAAAATACTTACAAAGTCTCAAAAATCTCTAAACCTTTAAAGTAAACAATTAAAAACTTTCAAAGGAAACACTCAATGAGTTTATAAGTAAACACTTAGCAAATACTTTTTTTCAAAAAGAGCATTTACTCACCAAGATGTTTCAAATTGAAAAAAAATGTTTTGAATTGAACTTACCTATAAGGAATAAAAAAATCACATTAATAAAAATGTAAATGAATACATGTACATGAATTAATAGAAATTAATATAATTAACAATGAACAACACATGAATTTTTATTTTGTGAGGTTTATAATACAGTAAATATAAATCCAAAACAATTTATGTAAAAATAAATGGTTGATTTGGCATGACGTTGTCTTGACAACTTTTAACCATTTCTTACAATGTATTAAAAGTATTTTTACCCAAAAACAATGACAAAGAAATGTGCTCTAATTTAGTGAGAAAACATCACGTTTTAAGTGCAAATTTAGTGTTTGACTTCTAGTTCGTGTTTTTGTGTAACTGAAAGAGATTAAGACAGAATTCAATTAATTCGAGACTTATATCAAGTGGTTGTTGATAAATAACATCTCATTTTGTCACAGAGACACGTTTTATTGAAATGAAATTCGAGGAAACTTAATCTGATGACTATTTCATTAAATTTTGAGATTTAAGTTTAAACCTAATGTTAGTCCTAATGAAAAAATGTTTTTGAATTTCAAAACAAACTTTTCAGATAAAATTTAACATTTCTGAATAAAAATGGTTCAAAATGAAAATCTCTGAATAAAATACGTAATGAAATTGTCATTTCTGAATTAAACATAACTAAAATTGTATATTTTTGAATGATTTCATTTTGAAGTAACAGTTATGAATTATTTAAGTTTAAAATTAATCAGTTCTGAATAAATGTTGCTTAAAATAAAAATTTCCAACATAATTTCATTCACATATGTTTAATTTTGAAATATTTTCATTCACAAATGTTCACTTTATCTAAAATATACATTTGTGAATGAAAATCTTTCAAAATTGAACATTTGTAAATGAACATATTTCAATAATGAAGAGTTGTGAATAACAAAGTATTATTTCTATAATCATATCTCTAATTCACATAAATAATAAATAAATATATAGATATCTTGCTTTACAAACTATAATTTACACATTTTCAGAAAAAAGCTGTTACCTTAGCACATATTACATCTGTTTCTACCATTTTGCTTTTACATTTTTACATTTCATAGTTATAATTTATGAAATATGTTTTTTTAGCATGTGGTATTTCACATATTTATAAATTATCACATTTTCATGAAGTATTTAGATGCACATAACATATTTTAAGCAGTTTGAGCAAAAAATGTTTCATGTAACCCTATATATTTCCCCTAAAATTTATTACTCTCATAAATGCATTTTCATGCTTTTTTTCTCATTTTTTTTCTTGATGATGTAATGAAGGCCAATAGGGAGTGTCTATTTCAACATTATTTAAGTTAAATTGGTAGAAATTTCAAACTGCATTTGTTTTAGTCCCTAAGGTGAGAATGCATTTCACTATTAAATAGGTGTCATGCAAAAAAAGCAGTGAAAATTTTCTGCAAATGTTCTTCTGAATCTCAATTGGGTTAATGTGATTTATGCAGAAACGTGAGAGGATTTCCTAAATCTAGGATTTTCAAAGTCTATGACTGGAATGACAATAAGTCCTTAGGGACTTAGAAAAGATACAAAAGAGCTAAGCTTTTTAAATATTTAAATGACCCTTAGGTACCATCATCATATATGCATTAAGGGCATCTTGCTTATCTATATTTTCTAATTTTAAATATAAAGTCGAGATCCAAAAATAAGGACGTAATATTTTGTAAAAGGGACCATAAGGAAATTTATATACGAGCTCACTATTAGTTGCTCAGATCAGATAATAATTTAGGAACTTTTTTTAATTTTTTTAGGGCAAATTTTGCAAAACAAGTAGAATCTGCACAATTTTTGTGAAATGTTGAATTTTATCTAAATTTAATTATACAAACTTGTTATAAATCATGATTTATTATCACATGTAAATATTCACAATGAAACATATTTTAAAATAATCATTTCTGAATGAAGCTTAGAAACATACTATATTTATGTGTGAGACATGTTTTAAAATCAATATTTGAAAATTAAAAGCAACTCAAAATAAATACTTAATTTAGAAATGTACATTTCAAAACATGTATCATTCAGAAATGATAACTTTATAAATTTCATTCACAAAACATAATGACTTAATATTTCAAAATAAGCATTTCTAATGAATCAAACATGTCTCCAAATTTACATTTGTAAATTAAAAGTGTTATAAAACAAATACTTCATAAATGCATATTTTTAAACATGTTTCATTCATAAATATATCAGTAATACTTACTATATTACTTTCACAAATATTTCTTTTAAATCATATTTCAAACAATAGGTTTGAACTTCAAATATTTTTATAACACTACTTTAATTTTTTAGCATACATTCTTTATAAAATATGAAAACATTTCAAGTTGGACTTGATATATCGATTTTAAAATATTTTTTCTATAAAAAGATGTATGTTTCAATACTATGTGTTGAACAAGCTGTCAAATTCAATGCATTCCCAAAGGCCTTTTATTCAAAAAGAGGAAGAAAAGTACAAAAAAAACATGTCTGCAACAAAAAAATAAAAAATTGGCATTTTGAATTTTTAAGGATGATGGCAGACATTGAAATCATCCTATAAAGACAGCTGTGTTTTTGTCAGAAATGTCTGCTAGCAATCTTGAAAATATCCTGGAAAAAACTTGAATATTTCAGCAGATATGCAGAAATGCACTCGAAGGCATCTTAAACATCAAACATTGAAAATAGATGTATGAAAAAAGTGAAATTAGATCCATATTAAACAGATTTTATTGATTTTTATATGAAAATGCACCGGAAATGCTGGGGAGAGAAACCAAATAAAACATTAATTAAATTTGAAGAACATTAAAAAGGTTTCTGTTGTTCATATTTCATATTGATGTTGGATGTTGGAAAAATTATTTATATGCAAAACAGAACTTCAAATCCAATTTGATATAGAGAAATTAAATTATGCTTCCAATTTTATGTAAATCATGAGATTATGAGATATATTAAGGATGAAAACAAGCTTATATTTAGAAAAATGTTTTCAAATTAACCCTTAATGAGGAAATAAAAAATGGGAAAATCAAAAATATTGAACTGAAGATTTTAAATATGTATATTTTGAACATGTTAAAAACACAATGTTTTTATCTAAATCTAATTAATTCTCCTAAAAACACAGTTTCCAATTTGCAGAATAACATTTTGTAATATTGCATTATTTATTTACATAAATAGTTACAGAAAAAACATGAAAACATGTATCGATGTAATACATATAAAAATGTTTCATTTCCATTTACTTAATTTAATTAACTCTGATAAAAATGCCATTAAACTGAGAAAGTTTTCTGAGTTAAGGTTTTGTACCTTTCTTTCATTTCATGAATATTTAAAAAACATTTGCATAATAAATGAGTGTTTTATTGCAAATGTATTTTTTACTAAGGAAATAACAAAGCTTTCTGAAATTGTAATGAGATTTTGAGATGATATCAAAGCTTTTAGCATTTGTTAAATTATCTTATTAAATTGAAATCTCTTGAGAATATTAAGATGAACAAAAAACAAAATTAGTTATTTTGAAACTGAGATTGTGTTGCTATTTTTAATTATGAAAAAATTGGCTTTTTTGCAAAACCTAAAGGCTTTAATTATTCACAAATTAATGGAGGAGGATACAAGTCTGCATATTAAATCATAAATCTTACACTTTTCTTTGTCTCACAATCTTAGAAAATACTTAATTTGGTTCTAAAATATATTTTCAGTTACAAAATATTGTTTGAAATGTGTCTTAAAATTAATATTTCTGAAAATGACAAATTTCTATATTATTCATATGTTTCTGAATGAAACATGTTTTAACATGTACATTTATAAATTAAGTATTTAATTTACAACAAGTTTTATTTTTAACTGTTAATTTGTGACCATGTTTGATTCACAAATGCTTATTTTGAAACATGTTTTATTCAGAAATGTGTATTTTAAAATATGAATCAAAATGTGTGAATTAAATTTTTGTAGTTATCAATTGTGAATGATACATGTTTCAAAGTGAACATTTTTTAATTAAGTAATTATTTTAACACATATTTCATGTACAAATACTGATTTGTAAACATATCTTACTCACAAATATATTATTTATTACTATGCTTTTCTTCAGAAATGCTTATTTTAATCTCTAGTGTATTTTGACATTATCATGTTGAAACATGTTGCCTCAAGAGAGAAATATTCTAGTTTTCAATTTGGCAAAAAAAAAAACACAAAATAATTGGAATGAAAAATACTATTTGAAATTAATGTAATCGAATTGAAAAGGGTGAAAAACCCCTGAGGAAACGTGTTAAATTAGTGTCTGGAACATGGTTTTAAAGTGGCTTTAGGGAACAATAACATCTAGTACATTCAAGAGAAACATTTCTCGGAAATTCCCCTGGAGAAATTTGCCAAAATTTACTTGAAATCCACAAATAGTGGTAACTATACTCTTACATTAAAGACAAAAGTAAATATCAACAAACAAATGGTTTATTCAAAACTACAATTTTAATATAAAAAAACTTGATTACGATACCAACCATCAATTAGATAAATTCACAATTCAATTTATAAATGAGATAAAGACAGATTTATTTTTAATGAATGTAGATTGAAATCTTAAGAATTAGACATCAACACATCATATTCATTAAAAAAAATTTCTAAACAAATCCCTTTGATGAAGAAGAATGAAAAGCAGTTTTTTGTGTGTGGGTGGGTCCCAGAGGCTTAAGCTACTTTTAGACAAGATTTTTATTTGATATCAAATCGTTAATTCTCAGCTTTTTTCTCTCATGAGGATTCGTGTGCATAAAAGCAGACAAAAAGTATCGATTGTAAAAGAAGAGAAATTCAGAGGAGATAAAAGGAGATTAAACACATTGATACAAAAAAACAGTAAAAAATGTTCAAAGGGTGCCTCAGAATCTTACAAAAATGCAATGATTAAGATTTAAACATGTTTTCAAAGTAAGCATTTCTGAATATGACATTTATAAATTAAATTAATGAATGAATGGTGTTACAAAATAAACATTTCTGAATGAAACATATTTCAAAATGAAGATTTGTAAATGAAAACTGTTTAATAGCAAACACTTAATTCAGAACAGTTCATTTTGAAATATGTTTTATTGAGAAATACATGAATAAATTGGGAATGTATTATGTTTAGAAATACTTGAAAATGAAACAAATTTCATTTTTAAGTATTTACTTTAGTTACATTGAGAATATCTCAAAATAAGCATTCCTGAAAATAAGGAGTTTAAAAATAAATATTTCTGAATGAAACATGTTTCAAAATAAACATTTGTAAATGAAAAGTGTTTAATAATAAACACTTAATTCAGAACTTTTCATTTTGAAATATGTTTCATTGAGAAATATTTCATTTGTAAATTTAAATCATTTATTCATGTTTTATCCTTTTTGGACTATTTTTTTCATAAAAAGTTAACCTAGGAATATAAATATAGAAACTATCTCATTAACCTGTCAATAACTTCTGTTCACTAAACCAAGAAAACAAAATTATGTTTTCAGAATGAATATTTTGCAAGCAAAATGCATGATTTATTTGTTGAGCAATTTCAACAATTCTACTTTCAAAATATTCACACAAAACATTGAATGAAATGCACTAAAGTACTAAAGTGCAGCGGATTTCAATTTTATGAAAAGCTGCTGATGTCAGAAAATATAAAAAAAACTAAATTTACCAAAACTTATGAAAATACATGTTCCATTAAAGGTAGAAATTCAAGGATTTATTCCAAAAACAATTTTACAAAAAATACCTTTTAGACTATTTGAGATAAAAACATTGAAATTGAATCTAAATAATATTTAAAGAAAGTAACTTGAATTTCTAAAGTCTACATTAAAATGCTTTCACTGAAATCTATTTTAAATAATTTATTTGTTTGTTCATCTAATGGATTTTATTACTTCAATTCCCAGAGATCTTTTTTCAGATTATTTGATAATATCAAGAGATAAGATAAAAGATTTTCTTTCAGTAATGAGACAAAATGGCAAATTGATTGAATTTTTTTTTATTAAAAATAAGTGATTTTCTGAAAAAGTCAACATTGTGTTATCTGAAAGCAAACACAAAGTTTGATTTATGTTCTTTTAGATTAATTTTTTAAGTAAATGAGCCAATTTAAAATGCATTAGTTACAAAAATATATATTAGGCAAATAAAAAATTTGGTTTTGTACTAAATAAATATTGTAAAACAAACATTGCATTATCACAATGCAAAGAAAACTTGTTTGATAAACTTTTAATTTTAATTTTATATCTTGTTCTAATCCAATTTTTTATACATGTATATTTTCTGAATGTCCCAAAAACGCATCAATGTTATTTTCTGTCCTTGCTTTTAATTTGAAATAATATCATTTGCTGTGCAATAAATGTGTGTCCTTATTCAATAAAATCCTTTTGATGTAGAAGAACAAAAGGGGATAAAATAATTTGATTATGTTTTTGGTAGCAGATGGAGCTAACACAAATTCCCTTCTTTTGTTATCTAACCTGTGTTTGTTGTGTTACTTTAATTCTTACAAGCTTCACTTAATTTCAATAAGATTTCACTTGGTTCCTTCTTCCAATTACAACAACCTGTGTAATCAGGTCACATTTTAATCAAGTCACATTTTAGACTCTAGGCAATAATTTCAATTGATTTTTATATACTGCTGTGTCTTTTAGCTTTAAAAATAATGTAGTTAAATATTTTCATGAAAATTTCAAATATTCTCATAACAAGATATAATTTTATAAAAACATATACATTTATTAAAAGCCATTAATTTGAGTGATTTTCTAGCATGGTCAGTATTTAAGTGTGTTAATTCAACCCCAGACTGTAGAAATGATTAAAATTCAAATAGTGTGAATCGATTTTGGGTGCTTGGTTCAGATTACACAAGCTGCAGGCTCTTTGAAAGTGGGTTTTATAAAATTGATGGATTTCCCATGGATTTGGTTCAATTGCAGCAGTATCATTTTTAGAATAATTGATCCCAAAGGGGATTTCCCTTCTTTCAAAGTCCACGATTGCCATCCTAGTTGCATTTATTTATAAACCCGAAACCAAAGTTAGGGGAAATGGAAATTCCCAAGATAAATCCATGGTTGCAAATGCTAATCAAGGCACGCCCAATTAACATGCTGATCAGCTAATTAATTAGAGCTACTATGACCTGAAACATCATTCACTCTCAGCTCTATAATTATCTCAAATAGTTAATCTCATGATAAAACTAATGTAGGGATAAGAACAGAATGAGGTGATAAAAACACAAACCTTAAACAAAACCAATTTTATGTGAAGTAAAATCACACAACACATTAGAAATTTTGACTTTTCACACAAGATACTGGAAACCATTAAAGTTTTAAACAAGACAATTGAAATGTTTACCTTTCACACAAGACAATATAAGTGCTGAGAAATTCCACACACAATTAAAGAAATCTAGAAAAATTTCATAAACAAGAATAGAAATCTTAAAAAATTTCATACACAGTTTGTGGTTTCTTGTGTCTTGTGTAAAAACTCATAAGATTTCTATTATTGTGTGTAATATTTCCCAAAACATTTGTCCTTTTGTCTGAAATGACAAGTTTTCCAGTGTCTTGTGTGAAAAGTCTCATGATGTCTATTCTTGTGACTGAAATTACTCAAAACTACCACTGTTTTGTGTTTTCCAGTATGTCTTGTGTGAAATCTAAATGTACCTGTAAAAAAAACACTAATTCCAATGCTATGTGTAAAAAGTTCAAGATTAACACTGATTTATCCATAAGTCTTATAGTTTCCAGTGTCGTGTGTGAAAAGTTTTAAAATTTCTGTTATTGTAAATGAAATTACTCAAAACTACCACTGTCTTATGTATTCCAGTGTGTCTTGAATGAAGTCTAAAGGTGTCTTGTATAAAAAACACTTAATTCCAACAATTTATATGAAAAGTCTTACGGTATCTTACATTAAATCTCAAGGTGTCTTCAATGAAAACTCCCAAAGTGCATCATGTGAATTAAAGTAGTGTTTTATATAAAAAATCTTAAGGTTTTTAGTGTCTTGTGGGAAAATGTGCATCTGTGGTTTTCTGCTTCCCAATGTCTCCAGTGAGTCTCATACTTCCATCAATGCCAATGTGCACCCAGTGTGACAAGACTTATTAGGCCCCATGTGAAAGACCTTGTTTAGCTCATGGTCTTTTCATCAGTCTACCCTTTTCTTCTCCTGATTTCCAGATCTGTCGTCTTGATAACTGATGAAATCGTTTTTTCATCTTTCATAGCCTTCTCAAAGCCCTTTTCTTTACACAAACTGTCATTGCAATGGACCCATTTTTTCCTCACACACATGGCATCCCAAATCCCCAATAGAAAAAATGTTTCATTGAGAAAGTAGGGGCTTAAAAAGGAAAATGGACAAGACCAAGTTTCATTAAATCAAAGATGGTACTCCATTGGCAGAAACTCCATCAAAGACAAAAAATAAAGAGCTATTTGCTATTTTAATGGCTAGTCAGAGATCATAAAATCTGCTTTAAATGAAGCTCATAAACAGAAAAGTTTAACACTAAACATCTTATGTTTTAACACAGCAAAACATCTCAACATCCATAAACACCAAATTCGCTGTATCTTTTTTAAGCCTTTTCAACAAAAATGGACATTGTGAAGCTGATTTTTGACAGAAACTCAATTTACTTCTTCATTTAATAGGCGTTATAATCCTCTTCTACATTTTCAAAGAAAAAAATATAATGCCACAAAGGGCCAGATATGAATTGATCATAGGCCTTTACGACTAGATAATAGACAACGAGCAAAAAAACTGGTTTTGGTTCTTTAGCAATGGACATCCGAGGACGAGCATTTTTACATCTTAAAGTGTATTCAGACTAGTCATCAGACATGACTAAAAAGTGTCTTGGTCATAAAGTGTCTTGAGACCATAGTCTGCAAAACATTAAACATGACAAGAAAGTGTTTTAATCTTAGTGTTTTCAGACCGTATTAATCAGACATCAGACATGATGGCTAGCTAGTGTATTCTGATCATTACAAACTGACATCCGACACAACTAGAAGGTGTTTTAATCTTAAAGTCTTCAGATCAGTGATCAAACATCAGACCAGTCATCCGACATCAAACATGGTTACTACAAATTGTCTTCAGATCAGACATTAGACATGATTGCTAGAAAGTGTCTTCAGACATCAGACATGACTTGAAATTGTCTCAATCTTAGAGTGTCTTCAGACAATAGTCATCAGACATCAGACATGATTGCTTAGAAAGTGTATTCAGATCATTGTGATCAGACATCAGGCACTACACTAGAAAGTGTCTTAGTCTTAAATAGTCTTCAGACATCAGACATGATTGCTTGAAAGTGTCTTCAGACCATAGTCATCAGACATCTTGAAAGCGTCTTATTAAAGTGTCTTTGGACCATAACTCATTAGACATCAGACATGATTGTCAGAAAGTGTATTCAGACCATAGTCATCAGACAACTTGAAAGCATCTAAGTCTTAAAGTGTCTTTGGACCATACTCCTCAGACATCAGGCATGATTGTCAGAAAGTGTCTTAATCTTAGAGTGTCTTCAGACTATAGTGATCAAACATCAGACATGACTAGAAAGTGTCTTAATCTTAGTGTCTTCAGACCATAGCCATCAGACATCAGACACGACATGAAAGTGTCTTCAGACTTGATACTTTAATCTCTACTGGTGGAATTGTAGTATGCGTTTTATTGGATTTTTCTGAAGTTGAGTTTAAAAATTCAGCTTGTTATCTGCATCCTTCCTGTCATTCTGCTAGTTGCCGGCCATCTTGCAACACAATGTGCATTCCAGATTGTGCCCTAACATCCCTTGAATATTTTCTATCTCCAAAACAACTTTGTTAGTGCATCAAAATGACATTTTCACGATTTCTTCCTATCAAAATCTAATCTGAAACCTATTGAATGAGACTTGGAAAATTGGCCACATTTTCTCAAATGTTATCGGAAAAAGGCCCTTTCAATATTCATCGTGTTTCCCTTCTATACCTCCTTTACAAATTTTACGACAATCGCGAGAAGAAGAAACATCGTCTTCAAACTAACAATGCACATCCTGTTTCTTCAGATATTTTTTGCAACAAAATAGTCAAAGATTATGTAGTTTTAGAGCTGAAAGACTTTTGTCCCCAAGGGACATCAAAGATCTTTAGCATTGGACACTAGAAGACTTTAACATGAGATATAACATGTCAATTTACCGGTATCGCGGTGCATTGGACATCAGAAGACTAACAGTGGACATTTGGTGTCTACATCATTGGACAACATGTCTTTAGCATTGGATTATAAAAATTGTAGATTCCCTGATGTCTCGCTCATTGAACACCAGAGGTCTCTTCGCATGGGACCCATTTCTGTGTTTATGTTGATGTTGTCATTTATTATTTACGAACACCTCTTCGGTGATCGTTTTATGATCTTTGCTCTATTATTACCCCTGTAATAAAAGCGTTGCTCGTCTATAAAATTCTCATTTTTGCATATTATAAAATAGCGTATGTTAGATCGGTATGCGAACTAAATTGGAATCTAGCTAAATTACTTTTTTCATATACCTTGTGGATAGAAAGCAGTTTGTGTATGGGAATGAAGGCGGTGTTGTCCGTATTTCATCACAAACATAAGATACTTAACTGCCAAGTGAAATTTCAATATTAAATTAATGATATAAACAATTTTTCATCAAAATAATGGCGGAAATAAAAATCGGCATCAATAATACCAAAATTTTCACATTCGCTCGCATTGCGCATCAATAGTGAAAAAGTGAAGCCGGTTTTGCGTAAATGCGGTTTTGATTAATCGAGGTTTTGCTTAAACGCCGTTTAGTTTAAATGTGGTTTTGCGTAAACGCGGTTTCACTTAAATGCGGTTTTTCATAAATGTGGCTTCGCTTAAATGTAGTTTTGCGTAAACGAGGTTTCGCTTAAATATGGTTTCACTTAAATGTGGTTTTGTGTAAACGCGGCTTCGCTTAAATGCGGTTTTGCATAAATGTAGTTTTACATAAACACGGTTTTGCTTAAATATGGTTTTGTGTAAATGAGGTTTTGCGTAAACGCGGTTTAGCTTAAATGCAGTTTCACTTAAATGTGGTTTTGTGTAAATGTAGTTTTACATAAACTCGGTTTCGCTTAAATGTGGTTTCGCTTAAATATGGTTTTGTGTAAATGTAGTTTTACATAAACACGGTTTCGCTTAAATGTGGTTTTGCTAAAATATGGTTTCGTATAAATGCGGTTTTGCGTAAACGTGGTTTTGCTTAAATGTGGTTTTGCATAAATGCAGTTTTGTGTAAATGTAGTTTTACATAAACAAAGTTTCGCTTAAATGTGGTTTCGCTTAAATGTGGTTTTGTGTAAATGTAGTTTTACATAAACATGGTTTCGCTTAAATGTGGTTTCGCTTAAATATGGTTTCGTGTAAATGAGGTTTTGCGTAAACGCGGTTTTGCTTCAATGTGGTTTTGCATAAATGCAGTTTTGCTTAAATATGATTTTGCATTAATGCAGTTTCGCTTAAATGTGGTTTTGCTAAAATGTGGTTTTGCGTAAATGTGGTTTTTTGTAAATGCAATCTTTCTTAAATTTCTTAACTTTCTTTAGCTTTTCTTATAAGAAACCCAATTTTTTCTTCAAGATATTTATCTTTTAAAAGATAAATTTTATTTATGATATTCTTAAAGAATTATTCAACTACATGTTTGTGAAAGATAAATTTATGATACAATGAGCTTTTATATTATTTGTAAAAGACTGTTTTGAAAATTGTATCTTTAAGGTGTTGGATTTATTACCTGTTTTTTTTCAATTTCTAAGAAAAATAAGTCTTTGAAATGTGGTTGTATTAGGTTGACAACTTCACATATATTTTCATGATATTTTTATAGTCTGTGGTCTGTAAAACCTACTCTATGTTTTTTGTAAGTTATAATCCATCTATAAATTTTATCAAGACATTTTATTTGTTAAAATTTGAACAAAATGTTTGTAAAGTGTTTAATTTTGTAAGAAAATATTTTATCCAAAAAAAAATTTCCAAATATATTCTAGTCTGGTCTAAATGTTTTGAAAGAAGTTATTTTAAGCATAAAATAGTTTCAAAAAAATGTCTTAAGAAACAGCTGCTGTCTCATATTTAAACTTCTTTTCTAGTTATTTTAAGAAATGTGTCATTGACCTTTGAACCATAAGATTTTTTACAAACTTATAATTTACACTATTATAGTAAATTTACTTTTAATTTTTAATAATTAAACAGCCTTACACTTAATAAACAAATGCAAATTTAGCTCTTTTATAAATTTCCTACATGTATAATGGTAATCAATAAAAATAAAACATTTTCTGCTTTTGGATGATAAGAAAGTATTTTTCACGCTTCAGACATTTTTTTCTTGTCTTTTGTGATATAAAAAATCACTGAATTAAATGAGTTATTGAAGCATCTATCCTTCATAACAATTTCATTTTTTTCTTGCTATGTTTTTAATGAAATTTGACACAAAAGGTTAAAAAAGCAACTTCGAGACCATGTTTTTTAAGGACTGTCTAAAAATAACGTTTTTTTAAAAGGCTGTCTTAAAATAATGGTTTTTTTTATCGAAATCAGCAATTTATGAAGTTTTAGTTGGTTGGTTAGTTTAATATTTTATTTTTAATCCTAAGAAAATTATAAGGTTTTATAGAAACAATTAATGAAATCTTAAATTTCATGATTTGTATTTTTAAGAAAATGCAAAAATTCTTAAGTAGTTTATGATTATTTTAGACAACTTAAGTCTTAAGTAAGACAACTTGAGCTGCAGAAGAAGTTCTTAAGACAGTGTGAGTTAAAATAACATTCTTTTTAATTGGATTCTGGTTAACTTTACCATAAATTAGATTCTGGTTATATTTGATTAAATTTAAACACACACTGTTTGTCACCAGGGGTAATTTCATATCTCACCATGATATCTGCTGATAATTAACTTTTTTCTGACAAAAGGCCTATCGATTTTTTCTGCATTTGAGCAACAATGGAGGTCTTGAGACTTTTTTCTAACAACCTTTTCTTAGAAAGTTGTTTTTCAGCTGTTGTTTGATAAAAAAGTGACGATTGAACCAATTAAATCTTTCTTTTGTAAAAAGACAGTTGTTGATTTTCACAAAGATTGGATAACAAATACATCTATTGTTATTTGAAATCCCAACTTTTGCCATTGGACCATTTTCAGTTGTAGTCCTAAAAATAGAAATATTGCATTTCTAGACTGTTTTTTTGCTAAAAATATTGCTGATGCTGCTTTAATGAGTTTTCTGGTGTTATATGTTGTGCAGGAAATAAATCTTATATATCACAATTGGAAAGTAATAGAAAAAAATATGAATTAAAAAAAATTGAAGAATGACCTAGCTTTCGACCTTAATAATTAAATCCATGTTTTCATGTTACAGATACCAAAATTAGTGGGTGTTACTATTGCTAGTTATTTAACCTAGGTTTATATTTTCTTTAATTTCTGATACAGAGAATGGTTTTAAAAAAATTAACAAAAATGTTTTTAAAATCACTGTTCCGAGCTATGTATATTCTAACCGATATGTGACCCTTTTGTTTAATCCTATATTCTTATGCCAGACATGTCATATTTGGTGAGCTTAACTACTATTAGTTACTTGTACTAAATTTAAATTTTCATCTATTTCTGATTAAGAGAATGGTTTTCAAAAAATTAACAAAACTGATTTTAAAAACAGTGTTTTAGCTTTGTAAATTCTAACCGACATTTAACCCTTATGTTTAATCCTATATTATTATTATGCTAGACATGTCATATTTGGTGGGTTTAACTACTGTTAGTTACTTATACTATGTTAAATTTTCATTAATTTTTGATACAGAGAATGGTTTTAAAAAAAATAACAAAAATGTTTTTAAAATCACTGTTTCGAGGTGTATAAATTCCAAATGATTTTTGACCAAAATGTTTAATCCTATATTCTTATGCTAGAGATGTTATATTTCGTGGTTTTAACTATTGTTAGTTACATGTTCTAGGTTTAAATTTTCATTAATTTCTGATACAGAGAATGGTTTAAAAAAAATAAACAATGTTTTCAAAATCACTGTTACAACGGCAGTGATATGAAATGATTTTATGAACCTATTGTTGTACCTTTTCAACTGGTACTAAGATAATAATTTTTTGTGGGTTGCACCATTGTCAATTACTTAAAAAGCAGTTAAATTTTTAATTTTATCTGACACATCCAGCTTTCAAATTTTGTCTATGTCCTAGCAGCCCATCCTGGTCGAATAACCGGATTCAACGTTACAATCATACGCGGATATACAATGGCATTATTTGCAAACTTTTTTTGCTAAAAGATCCAATATGGTGGTCTTAAGCCCATTCCATAAGAGCCTGCACTGGGGCAGACGAATGAGAAAAGCGGCTTATATCTGACGAAAACAGTCCGAAAATCTTATTTATCTTTCGTAGTTGTATGATAATCCTCCCCGCATAATGCAACAAAGGGCTTAGAATTGGAAAAAGACGAATATGGTAGATGTGATATAAGGGCAAAGTGAGAGATGTTGGGTTTCGTCACCAAATACTGGTGATAAAAGCCAAAAGATCTCATTAGATGGAAGCTGAGAAAGCGAAGGCGAAGAAGAAAGATGCTGACAAAACTAAACAAAATCTGCGTTTAATCGCTGCCTTTTATGACCGAAAACGACGAGAAATTAAAGTTGCATTAAAACAACACCGAAGGCATTTTGAAGCTTAAATTATTAACAAATCGCCATCAAAACGACATCACGAACGCAAAAACGACATCACGTACGCAGAACGACATCTTTGTGGTAATCGCAATCTCGATCCACCTTTATCGACTACTTTAAATCCGCAAATGTCCGCGAGAACGAGGAATTTTTTGACACTTTTTGTAGAAGTAAACTTTCGGCAAGTCCACGGGTACATACATGTTGGAGAATCAATCGAGGAACCACCATCATTCCAGAAAACAAACACGAAGAGTTCCATGCAACCGTACATTTCAGGGCATTGTTTCGAAAAATGAAGTTTGATTAATACCCGTAATCAAACTCGTTTGATTTTTCAGGAATCGAAATCAGAATCGCAGTGTTTTGATTGGTCGGCCGCCATTTGCCTGTTTCATAAAGGTTCTTTCGTGAAAACCGGGTTACCGTTATCAATGAAAGAACATTAATTTATGAAAGACCCTTTTGACGTCATAAACGGGAAATATCTGCCCACCAATCAAAACATTGCATTTCAGGATTTGATAGGACTGAAGCGTGGTGCTTCATCCCTATGCTCCACATTGTGCGAGCCCATAAAAACCAAAGTATTTCATTCGAAGAAATCACTCCACTGTTTTCGAGTGTCATTCTGGAATGATGCAGATTCCTCGATTGATTCTCCAAAATATAAGTAGACTAATACCCCATTGTCCGAGCCCATAGAAACCAACGTGTTTCATTCGAAGAATTCACTCAACTGTTTTCGATGGTCATTCTGGAATGATGCAGATTCCGTGATTGATTCTCCAAAATGTAAGTATAGACTAACACCATACTACTACTACTCTTTTATGTTCACCACCTCCACCAGGACATGTTCTTCCTATTCCCTTTTGGGACCTAACCTCACCACCTTCAACCCAAAAGTAAACATGCTCACATTTAACCTGATTAAGTACCTGCTTGCTCTGCTCCCTCTAACACCTTATTCTCACTTATGTTGATGTGCATCGACTAACGTGGATCAGGTCAAACTTCCGAGTGTTCATTAAAGTTGAACACCATTTCAGTATAGTGTGTGCGTTTCAAGATGGCGGACATCGCGTGACGATAGTATACAGGGCGCC
>JAQGCC010000568.1:0-33962 GCA_034698905.1 Xestoiulus laeticollis
GTATTTGACAGACGAAATGCAGTCCGTATAGCCCTGTTATAGGCAATCCGGATGGGAATGATACGGTTTTTTTGTGTAGAGGCCCAAACTATACTCCCGTATCTAATTAATGGGATCAATTTTGCATTTATTATTATTTTCATTTCTGATATCAGTAAAATTTTACTCAACCGTTTGAATAAAAACGTTAGTCGGTTAATTTTACTAATTAAATTATTAATATGAATTTGAAATTTGCATTTGTTATCAAACCAAACACCCAAAATTTTGATTGATTTTACTTCATCTTCCAGATGATTTCTATCAACCACTAGTTTCTCTGTCTTGTCAGGATTCAACTTCATTTGATGGACAGTGTACCATTCATTCATCCTTTTTATGTCATTTTCCATGGAGTTGATGGATTCTTTCAAATCGTGAGGACTAGAACTATTAACAATAAAATTATCGTCCACATAACTGTACATTTTATTTTCATATTTTATGTTCAAAAGTTCTGCGGTAACAAATGTATATAGTATTGGACCTAATGTAGAACCTTGTATAACCCCTCTCTCCAGATCAAAAATCCGCTGTTTTTGGTCTCCCACCACTTGGATTTTACGATTGCTAAGGTAATCCTTCAATAGACTGAGATCATGTTTCTTTAAACCTATTTTTGATAAAGATTCTAAGATGTGTGATTTAGTGGGTGTATCAAACGCCTTAGAAACGTCAGTTTTATATATAAGGAATATCTTCTTGACATCCAGTGCACTAATCATTTTATTGTATATGATATATATCAATTCCAAAGAACTTGTATGTTTTTTGCATCCATATTGATTCCCGGGAATTTTATTTAATACACTGTCTAATGAGGGTGCCAAAATACATCTGTCTGCAAGTTTACTAAGACAAGGAAGGACTGATATAGGTCTAAAATTTGACACATTATCGTGGGATCCATTTTTATATAGAGGAACAATTGTTGCTTTTTTCCATTGCTTAGGGTAAATATTATAATTTATAATTGAATTAAAAAGGTGAACTATTATCGGTGCGATAGAGTTCAAGATCTTAACTAATATCATCCCAGATAAACCTTCACTGATAGTGGAATTAGAAAATTTCATTGACCTGGCACGTAACATTATTTCATCTTTTGTCAGTCGTCTCTCGCTACAAGCTGACATAGTTTCGATTTCCCCTAATTTAAATGAGGAGTCTATAAAATTTATTTGTTCATTTGACTTGTTTTTTATTTTTAAAGGATTAATAATAAATTCCGCGAAATCTTCAATAAGACCTTCTTCTAATTTTCTTCGTCTTTTGACATTGCAGGAGTCGACTGTTTTCCAAATTTTATTGTGATTTGCCATTATTAATCTTCGTTTTGCATCCTTAATGCAGTTTTTATATTGTTTATTAACTAAATTATATTCTGTCATCGTTGTCATACCCATTTTTAGGTTTTTGTACATTCTATTTTTTTCCCTGAAAATGATGGAAATATGTGGAGACCACCAAGGCACACTTTTTCTGCGTTTTTTCTGAATTATAGGACAATTTTCATATAAAATTTTTTCTATGACCTTATTAAATTTATCAAGTATGTCTTCTGGATGTTTAAGAATAAAAATATCGTTCCAATTTCTATTTATAATGGAGAGATTTATCAAATCCCAGTTAGCATTTTTATAGTTTAAATATTTTTTTGTATTAGTTAGAGTTGGATCTAGTACTTTGTTGTATCTGGTATTAACTAGTTTTACCATTATAATGTTATGATCCATTCCAGAAATATGCGACATTATAGGTTTATATGAATCAAGGTCACCTGATATAAAGACCTGGTCCAATAAAGATTCGGTAGTCATGGTTACTCTGGTTGGTTCAAAAACAGTAGGTGACATATTGAAATCAGTTAAGAAACCATAAAACACCTCTCTATTGTCCATCTTCAAAAAATCTAGATTGAAGTCACCTGCTATTATATTAAAGCCGGTGGGATAAATCATATTAATTAGGCTGCCAGAAAACATTTCAGTTATTGGACCGGATGTACGATACACTACAGATACGTGATGAAGATGACCTAGACAATTCACCCTTGTTGTCACTGCTTCAAATCCAATTTCTTGCTCACTTCTTATTAAAACACTTGGCCATTTTTCTTTAACATATAATGCTACTCCTCCAGCGCGGGAAGGACGATCAGATCTAAATATAACGTAGTTCTTGAAATTTATTACTTCATCTGGGCAGTCGCGTGTAAGCCACGTCTCGGTAACCGCTATCAAGTCCGGTTGAAATTCTTCTATTTGAATGGCAATATCATCTAGTTTAGGGATTAATGATCTTGCATTGAAGTATAGTATTTTCAAGGCTGTATGCTCGGATTGGTATTTTGTATTCTTCAAATGTTGTGGATAATAATGTTGAGTTTGATTTTGGTTTATTTGGTTTTTTTCGCAGTTGAAATTGTTATAAAGTCAATTTTGGTCAATCATTTGAGATGATATAGGTTTATTTGTGGTAGAAGTTGATGGTAATTTATTTATTTCTGATGTTGTCAAATCAACAAAATTTGATATAAGATCAGGATTTTTTCCGCGAAATTTTCTTACGCTGACGTCTTGAGGCCACAATTTCGGAATCATAATTTCATCTAAGTCGTCAGACACTATTCTGGCAAAGAAATAAGTTGAAATTCCCCCGTCTTTGGTCTTCCAACGAGAGCATTCTCTTACCTCCATTTTCATACTCTCTAAATATTTGCGCACATCTTCTGGAGAAGTTTCAGGGTGAAGATTTCCAATACAGATTCTTTGTGTCGTATTCCTGTCAAACATTTTCATGGTTTTTAGGCCACTCGTCAAAGACTCTCCCAAAATTGGTTTATTTAGGTTGTGATTGTCAGTTGAAACGTCCTTGAGTTTTAATCTGTTTGACCAAGGTTTCACTGTTTCAAAAGATTTTTTTATTGAATGTTCTGTTTCAATCGTGTTTGAATTATATACATTCATTACTTGAGGCAGTAGATTCCCTTCCGTTGTTTCGTTTATTTCGCAGCTGTTTTGCGTGTTGATTTTCCGGGAATTAATTAAGGTTAAAATTTTATCCTCAAAAATTGCAAAACGTTTTTCACTATGATCCTTGAAGTCTATCAGATTCCGTGTCACATTTTCAATTATGTTGGCTTCCAATGTAGCATTCATTTCATAGTTGTCTTTAGGTGTTTTAGGCTTTATATGTTCCGTTGGTATGTTATTTTTTATAAATTCCATAATTTTGTGAAGATGTGATTTGAATTCAGTCTTGTCTGAAGAACACGCGGACTTTTTAGAACACACATTCCCAAATATTTTTTCCAGTTTGAGGCAAGATTCCAACACGTCAGGTTTATCGAAAGATATCACGCTGCTGCTTAATGTTTCATTCATAGTTTCCATAGTTCAAGGTAAAGTTCAATGCAACCTTCAATTAAAATTAATCTCGATGTTCTCGATGTAGATTTTAAATTTTTAAAATATTAAGTCCAAATACAATCAGTAAATATCAGTAATATATTGTAGAAATGTTTGTAGGTTCTAAAAATTATAATAAAACCTTTAAGGGCCGGTTGCACCAACAAAGGTTAAGAATAACCTGAGGTTAACCTGCTTTATAACACCAGGTTAGCCCACCCATGCATTGCACAAGCGTGGGTTAGGGAAAAATGGAGCGAAAGGTTAACCTAACGAGTAGACATGGTTAACCTCGGGTTAATATTCTACAATTATAGATGGCGGCCATTTTGTTTTCTGCATGTTGGAACATGGGTTCTATAACCCTGGGTTGTTTTATCAAGGGTTAATTGGTGCAACACATACAGCTAACCTGAAGGTTAACCAGGAGTTATATTTTAACCCGAGGTTAGTAAATCTTAGATTTTCACCTCAGTTGGCGCAACCGGCCCTAAAAGCATCAGAAATGGAAACCTTTCAAGAGTTCTCATATAGAAAAACTTTCAATATAATGAGATTATGGAATATGTTAATGAGACTGTGAGACAAGCAATAGGATCATATGAGACAACTCCCCCCCCACCAATATAAAAAATATATTCTATTTGACTCAATATGGCATGGGTCCCATAACATTTCATGCGTCTATTAGGAAGTCGATCCACTCATAAGAACATACATATTAACCAGATTTAATGTATAATAGAGATAATTAACAACTGGATGTTCCACCTCCATAAATCTCATATAAGCACTTGGGTCTCAAACAATCGGGTCTCAATAGGTGCACTCAAGCCAACCATGGTACAAGGATTGTCCATTCTGGAACATGCATTGCAAAATCCCTGACAGATGAAAGGGCGCTTACCTGCGGGGTCCATAGACAGCAGGGTCCCACACCGCTGCCCCTAGACTGTGACTTGGAGCGGGATCTCCAGATCTTCTTGGGCTTCAGTCGGCCCCCCGACGACGCCGACTTTGATTTCTGCATAACTGAGGAGGAACAAGAAGAACAAGAGTCAGTTATGAATACATCGTCTTCGTCCTCGCTGATGCGTCTTCTGGTCACGGCACTGGACATCACGTTCAACACATCGGAAAAGGACCAGGGTCTCATACGCTGCCTCTCCTGCAGTCTACGTCTGGGGCCTCGTAGGAAGGCCACGGGTTCCACCACCTCGTCTTCGGTCAGGCTGGGTTCTCCACTGCTGCCTGCAGACATTTTTTTAGTCGCAGATTTTGTGCACAAAAATCCCTGACACAATTAACCACCAGTGTTTGGACTCGATGTGCAAAGGGCGTCAACCGCACCTTGTGGGCGCAATTTCCGTCGACAAATTTCACACGTCCGTTTTCCCTAAACTGCACCACCGTTTCCTGGCACATGAAAACACACAAGAGTGCCTCCTTGGGTGCACTTATTGGGAATTAGACGAATGTCGAGTCAGAATTGTAGGGATGTGCGACACCTTTTTAGGGATAAATTACTGTTAAAAAAAGAGGATCTTGAGATGGTCATATACCGAAAACACGGAAAATGTGTCACTCTAGATCAGGGCCACTTCTGCTAATGTATAGCTGAATTTTTTTAGAGGGAAACTTCAGCATCCTGAGCAAATCTAGATACCAACTTCAAATGCACTTTTCCTGTTTTGATAAAACAGCTGGAGTGTCGATTGCAACCAATTAAATTAACTGGGTAATTTTCTTTTCCCTTTTTGCATCCTAAACTGGGACCGACATTTGCTAGTTAAAACTCGTCTGAATGTCGAAAGAAGCATCCTGGCCCTTGCAAATCTTGGTTGAACAAGTACAAATATGACCAGAAATTTAAAAGGGGAAATTGGTATTTTTTGGTCTCTCCTCTGGATTTATTATTAGCAACCCTGAGATACAGAGCAGCTTTCGTTAGGTCATCGAAACTTTTTTTTTTCTAGAGCTATATGTAAAGTTTGCATCTTTTCCTTCACCGAACAACTATGTAAACTAAAAAATTGCTACGAGCTGCTAAAGATCTGCTGTTTAATCTGGTTTAACCCGGTTGTATCCCAGGATGAGGATAAGCTCATCGGCTATGTCAAACTTTAGTTTAAAAAAAGCTTCTTCGATTCAATCCACCCTTTAGATGTTCAAAGTAAACATTTGTGGGTTTAAGAGCTAAATGAACGAATACACATTTGAAGCTGACTAAGATGGATAAAATAGAAATGTTTATGGAATCTTATGTAAAGTGATGAAATTGCACTAAATTATCACATTAGAAATGCGTTTGCATGAGTTGCATAAAATTCACCTTAACAAAATCTGGCACTTTGCTCCCTGCCACATGGCATAATATACATGCTGACTGCAGGGTAAGGAATTGAATTGAATTGAATATTCAACTTCCCTGACTTTTCCAGATTTTTAACACATGGGTTAATATATTGAAATGTATACGTAAACGAAATAATAAGTGGAAGTACAACTGTAGGCTATATACATGTATTCGTAAAAGACAATTATAAAGTTTCTCGTTTTAGATTTCACAAATTTGTCACTCCGTGGTGAAATATCACTTGAAATAAAATGACGAAATCGCATTCAAATAGCATGCTCGTACCGTTAAGGAATGATTCATTTCACAACGCGGAAACGCATTTCTCTAAATAGCAAATACAAATATTCGTAACACAAATCACCACCACATACATGTAGGCCTACGTGTTGGCACTGTGCTTACAAATTTCGGTTAAGAACCGTCAATTTTTATTTACTAACAATAATGTTAAAATGGGAATTCATAATTTCTTATATATTTTTGTCAAAACTGATAACCTGCTAAGTGAAAAGAAATGTAGGCCAATATTTATAAAATGAATTTTCCTGACATTTTCAGAATGAATCACTTTTCCCTGACTATTCCTGGTCTATCTAATTCCACTGATTATTCCATGTCTATCCAATTCCCTTGACAATTCCAGGTCTATCAAATTTCCCTGACTATTCCAGGTCTATCAAATTTCCCTAACAATTACAGGACTGTCAAATTTCCCTGACAATTTCAGTTCTATCCAATTCCCCTGACTATTCCAGGTCTACCAGATCTATACAATTTCCTTGACAATTCCAGGTCTAGTTCACTGTATTGGCATTTCTAGGGCCTCACATACCCTTTAATTACAGAGGTCGAGCTTCCCTGCAATGCCCACCTGTTAGCAAGGTTTGCCTACCCTCAAAACAGGGTGTCCCATAAACCTCGTTTTCGGGATGAAACCCCAGAGGAGTATGGGATAGGGTAGGATCCATGCGTGGGGTAAAGTAGGAAGATGACGAAAAAGGGGAACGAGGGGGGGGAGGGGGAAAGCAAACAAAGTTTAAACCACGTAAGGCGCATTGTGAAGCGGGGGCCACGGTGTTCTAATTTTAGCAGTATGAGGCTTGGCCTGGAGCCACAGGCAGCCAAATGTTTCTTGCCTCCAATCCCGAATTGGACGATCTCGGGGGGCCCGGACGTAGGAGTCCCCGACTTCTGACCTTTCGACGCTTTGGCGCGATTTCCACGCCGTTGCCGCGTGCTTGCGACCGAGGGAGGCGAAACGCCAATTTATGCGAGAGAACACCTTGGAGAGCACTGGGAACACCAAAGCCGGAAACACGTGGTGTGTCCACCTATAGTCAAAGGTGCAACTAGGTGGAATGGTGGGCAAGGTGGCATTCCAATCATACTCTAGATATTTGAGGTAATTAAGGAATTGGGCATAGTAGGGGTACCTACTCACACCAAAGCCTAGCCACTACAGTCGACTCTCGATATAACGAACAGAGTGGCTGGTACCGACCAAAATGCCTACCTCTCATGTATTCGCCTTTCGGTATAACGAACGTGCTGTATAACAAAGCACTCGATATAACGAATATGGTTCGGCTGGACCCTTCACTAGCCCACAATGTCTAAAGGATCAAAGACATAGAACATCCTGTTGTTTGATAAGATTCATATTTTCATTGATTTTAAGTATTGGTTTGGAAAATTAATATCTTAAAACATTGTAACGCTTATTTAAGGGGTACTCAAAATACTGAAAAGCAGCTTTAGTGTGTAGACTCTCTCCAGCATTTTCCATAAATTATATTTCTGGTGTTAAATAGAAGACGGAAATACTGTTATGGCAAAAAAACTATGATATTTCAGTCGGTAGAAACTGCTGGGTGTCATTAAAAGCCATTAAAGGGACTTAGGATCGAAAAAAAAAATGTGTAGAAACAGACCTCTCGTTATAACGAACGAGTGTCTCATCCCCTTGGCGTCCGTTATATCGTGAGCCACATCGAGGATTCATGACAACCATATGCCTATAGCGTGCAAGGGCCATGTGAAGGATGTGGAACAATGTTCTTATGGTCTGCCCCAGCATTTGGCCCTGTCCCAGCTATGTGGAGCAACAAATCACAGGCAAGATTGCTGGGATTCCATGAAAAGCAGAAGACTGCTATTTACATGTACATGCCTTTTTTTAAACTAAGAAAACGTGGGAGGCAATGCCTCAAATTCACAAAATTCAAAGGCATTGGTTTATACGTTATTAAAAACGAGATAATAAAAATGGCTGGACTTCCATTGTATTATTTTGCAGTACAGAGTAATTTTAACATAATTTTTAGGGATGAATTTTGGCCCTTAGCATGACTTCTCTAGGAACTAATGTTGCTTAGGTTTACATACATTTTGAAGGTGAGAATATAAGAATGGTATATACTTACTTAATACCTCTGGACTGTCCGTGACAACTCCCATTGAAACTTGGCTGGAGAAGCCTCAGGAGTTGTATGAGGGTCGCCGCATGCAGCAGCTGCCCCGAAGACGCCAAAGATCAGCAAGATACGAGTTTGCAGCTTCAAACGTGACAGGATTTTCTCAATCCGTCCTCCAGATCACTTTTTTTCTGCTTGTTTTTATCACCTTCCCACGCAGCTATAGCACAGCACGAAACTTTTGCGACACCCAATACGAAACTTTTGTGACACCCAACATGGGTTCTTTAGGTATCCAACTGGAATTGTGCCTTTTTTTTAATAAAAATTAAAAATGCATTTGCTTTCGAAGTTTTTCCTTGTAGTAGGTTTTCGTAATCGACGAACTCGCGCACTTTTTATCACTTTTCTTCAAAATTTCGATGGTCAAGATGGCGGCTATACACGTTCACTAAACTGAGTTAAAATTACAAATCCAGATTGTTCGATAAGATCATAATTTCTTTCTTGAAATACTTGGTTGAAAAGCGACGATTTTTAAACGACGAAATGCAGTGAAATAAAAATAAAAAATGGATTTTTAAAAATGGCGGCGTTCTTTTTTTTTTCCAGAATTCGAACGCCTCGAATACTACGTCCAGGTCACTAAACCGATGTTTAAACACTTTTTAAAGTAAAAATATGCGATGAATAGGAGTTAGTTTGAACTTAAGTCAGATTTGCATACGAAAAAATTGCAATTTACGATAGAATGGAGATAAACGCGCACTTTTTCTTCACTTTTTCTTCCATAGAACCTGTTTTGAAATGGTCAAGATGGCGGTCACTACATTCGATTTTTCACCACACAAAATCCAATCCCAAATGTACAAAATCAGCTACGATGAATTTCGACGGTAATCTCCCAACTTCTTACAGAATGAAATCCATGTTATTGGGATATTTCCACGTAGAACGGAAAATCAGACCTAGCATTCCCTTGGCAAACTCTTGTACAATTCTTCCAAACTGTGAAGATGAACCCGATAACAATGATGGCGATTATGATGTAGATGAAATACTCGCAGCAAAACATTTCCATGAAAACCTTTAAAAGAAATTAGAAACTTTTAAATTTCAACACCAAAAATAAGCAAAAACGACTCCCTTATAAAAAAAACCGTGATTTTTCAAAATGTAATTTTACCGAATTCTAGAACTGTGGTGTATGGGCACGAGATCTCGTTCTCCTCGGTGTTCCATCTTGAGCATCCTCTTCTGTTCCTTTTGCATTTTTGGGTATTTCGGGTGTTGCAAAGCGCGAGGTTTAGCTCCACAGGACTGCTAAATTTAGTCTGGCAAAAATTACGAGAGGATGGCGTATGTGTGTCTGATACCCAACGACAAAACGTCACGGTTTAAACTAAAGTAAAAAAAAAATAGATGTGGAAGAAAACATCTTTTTTTCAACGGCATATTTAGCGCTGAAGATGCGGCTTCTAGCTGCTTGAGGGTGATGAAGCTTGTACCTATTGCGATACTAAAATTTCAAACAAGTGGATGAAACTTTACTTTAGCTACACTATTCACAGACCATCAGAACCCTGCTTTCTAAAAATGCAAAGGAATAAGATAATATTAACTTTTATGTTAGATAAAAAATTGCAGATGCAATATCAGATCACTTACAGTAAAACCATTTTTTTCATAAAAGGCCGTCCATAATGACGTCACGCACTAGGGGGGAAGAGGGTTAAGAAATGTGACGTCACATCAAAAAATCAAAATACGATACTTTAAATAACAAGTTTTATTAAAATATTTTTGCAAATTTCAGTTTTCCATTGCCTCCTTTTGAAAACATGTTTTCTCTTTTAATATCAGAGCGCAGCATCACATTATACATACAAATTACATTGACAATAACCAGTTATTAAGGGTGGGGGGTCAGAGCTTTGTGACGTCATATTTGAGGGGGTCTGACTTTTAGTGACCAAGTGTGACATAGGGATGGGGGGGGGGAGTCAAAAATCAGCCAAAATCGTGTGCCATCATTTATGGACAGCTCCTTAGTGCATACATGTATGTTTTTCTTTTAAATATTCTTTCAATAGTGACCACCTGTATATAGTGACCGAATTTGGTCAGTTTTGTTGGTGGCCACCTTTAGCAGGTTTCACTGTTCTTTCTAAAATTAATTTTAAAAAAATGTATCATTTTGCATTGTTTTCATGTTAGATTACATTTTTACATATACAGGAATCACTCTTTAATATTTCTGAAGCCACTCTTAAATACTCGGTTCGTTCAAAAGCGTAATTGATAATGAATCCCAGTCTCGAATAAACCCGGCGTGTTAGGGGAAATCCCTAGGTGCACGGGCCTCAAATTTTCCGATAGCTTCGCGCAGCGCATAGGGGATTCCCCTTATTATTGAAATATCAGGAAAATAAAATACAGGTATGGTAGATGGTAAGTTGTTGTCATTTTTAATTTATTGATAGCAACTTTGAGGGAATAAAAATAATAAACCCCTAGTCAATGTAAATCTTTACTTCGACAGCATTTCAAGCCTGATAAGAGACTAATCGAGCCCTGTTTTTTTTTAAAAAAAAAAAATTGAAATTATGCTTCATTTTGTAGTTTTCATGTAAGATATATATTTTAACAGATGCAATTCTACATGCATTTCTAGCTAACTAGACTTTTTTAAATTAATGCCAACAAATTAAATGTTTTATTTTGCATCGTTTTCATATTAGATATATACATGTATATATATATTTTTTGGCAGAAACTGGAATAATTCCATGATATTTGTAAAGCTATTTCTAGCCTAATTTCATAATTTTTTTCATAAGCTTTCCAAAAATGCAAAATGATACAAAATAACGCAGAGATCATTTTGATAAAATTACTTCTACAATTAAATTTATAAATTAAGTTTAAAATCCCTACCGTAGGATAGGATGTGTTTTTCTCGGCAAAATTGAACGTTCTTCTGTTTGTTTAAACAATGTAGATTTTTGGTTGGTGCAAAGGTCAGTGTGTTGAGTCAACTTAAAAAATGGAGATATGGTAGATAATTCTACTATAAAAATATTACGAGTCCGTCCCAAGAAGGTTAGAGGCTACATTGAAGGGAAAATGCAGCAATTGAATCAAGTTAACATTACTTTGCCTACATAAAAAGTTATCAATTTTCGAAACATCCACATTTTAAATATAAAGAACTTTAACTCCGGCTCATATCCTTCAAAGTTGAAAATTATGTGGAGTGATGTCACGCCCTTTGGCATTTGCCGAGAGTGACTTTCGACAGCAGAGGCTGCAAAACTCATAAACAATGCGGAAAACCATGATGAACATCATAAAAAAACGCTATTTAAATACACTGTATACAAGATGAGTATTTTAGTGCTGGTAGACATATTTACGATAATAGAACCAGCTTCAAAAATAGCCTTAAAAAATTAATATAGGTTAAAGCGGGACGAGCGGGATCGAACCCGAGGCAAACGAAGAATCCCGGTTCTCGCATCGCCGGTTTCGCATTTCGTAGATAATGGGGGCGTTGACCTTAGAATGGATTCAAATAAGTTTAGTTCAACCAGAATGCCAAAACCTTCCGCGTTTATAATTAGGAAACTCAAATATGCGATGATAAATTAACATTGCACTTTATTGGTCAGCTAATTCGTATTTTTTGATTTTGATATTAAAACAAAATCTGACTAGCTGAGAAATTAATATGATTTCATTCTAACAAGATTTTAATAATAATTCAATGAATTTTCCCATTATTCCTTAGATAAGTACGTCACTGCACATTTTTCATTATAAAAATTGCATAAATTGGGCTTTCACGTAATACGATACTAATGGTTCATTAAAAAAGGTTCGTATAAAGAAATTATTATGTTGTCATGATTCGGTTCAATCGTGTTATTGCACACGTGAGATGTATATGTACGGGAATCGCCTCTTAACAATATAAACATATAAATAGCTTTCTTTTAAAGAATATAAGAAAAAATATTGCTATATTATGCTATAGGAATGTAATAAAAATCGTTATTATGCTCATGATTGCAATATGTGCACCCCGGGTGCCAATAAAACTACCCGTTCTTGGATACGCTAGTGTAAAAAAATGGAATGGTTTAGGTATCAAAACGTCCAAAAATGTTTTACGGAAGAAAGTATTTCGGAGTGTCCATGTGGTAATGATGGTCATCCCCGTAATAGTGGTTTCTAAAAAAGCCGCCAAACCTAAAAACCAATACAAAAACTGAAAACATGCCAAAATAATTGATATTCGGTAACGAACATAGTTTGTTCGAAAACAATTTAGCACATATATACAGTCGGCTCTCGATATAACGCATGATTGGCAGTTCCCGACCAAAATGCCTAACCTCTTATGTAATGTCCTCTCTGTATAACGAACATTCTGTATGACGAACCGCTCGATATAACGAATGGTTCGGCCGTCCCTTCACTATTCCACAATACTAAATGACTGTTTAGAATGAACGACAATTCAATGTCGTAGGTCAGAGACAAAGAACATCCTGTTGCGTCTAAAGATTCCTATTTTCAATGAATGGTTTGGTTTTAAAAGTTCATATCTTAAAACGTTCTAATGCTTATTTAAGGGGTACTCAAAATACTGCAAAAGCAGCTTTAGTGGGTATAAATTGTATTTCTGGTGTTCAATAGAAGACAGAAATACTGTCGTGTCAAAAGCCACGAAAGCCGCGCAGGAGCGTAACAAATGTCTAAAAACAGGCCTCTCCGCATAACGAACGAATGCTCAATCCCCTTGGCGTTCATTATATCGAGAGTCGACTCAATGGAATCTTGCATACCTTGGATTGAACAGCTCTTGTTTAGTTGGGACCTTCGATGGATCAGTTTCAGTTCTAGTATTATCTTTGTAGCTTGACGGATGTTTAGGAATACGAAATCTGGCCATTTGTAATTCGGTATCGCTAAGCGTGCCTCGTGACAAGCGTGCATATCCCAACCTTCAAGAAATTAAAACAAATTTCGTGATCTAACAAGCGTTGAAATATTTAAGAAATGTTTAACCCGCATCCCAGAGATTTAGAAATGTGATTATTGTAGCGATGGAAACGTGAGAAAAATACCTGATCAGGCCTCTGTAAAAAATATATTCGCACCACCTCTCTCGATCGGTGGGGTCGATATCTTGAACCCTTCCTGCGGTGGTCAGTTGCACGTAATCTCTGCTCTTGGGCGGCGAGGTCACATACCCCAGAAATATCACCGGATTTTCACTGAATCGAATAGCAACGAATGCACAATTTAAAAATGTCATCTACGGCCTTATCCTTGTAAATTTTCAACTCCTTAAGGATTCCACCTTTCGCTGAGCAATTCCGATAAGTAGTCGGCTTGGAGCTTACGGTCGTAAGTATCACGATCGTTTCCCATGTGCGTCGTAACAAAATCTACCAAGTGACCAGAAATGTTCACTGTCGCGCTAATCGCTGGGGCCAATTCACCTATAATCGATACATTGGAGAAACGCTTTATATGTTGTTAATATTTGACATCATCTGCGGTATGTGCTTAAATTTTCTCGATTAGGTACTTTTTTAATTTTACATATTACGAGAAAAGACAAGCAGTAAACATACCTTGAGGAGAAGGCAGCAGGTGGTGAGTGGATTTCACAATCGGATAGCGAGACAGAAGCAAATTGCTACAAATGAAGAAAAAACCAGAAATTCTCACAAAATACGCTTCAGCTAGCAAATTTTTGAAAAACAGTTACTTTTATTTTATCATGTCTCTAGCCCACAGAATAGCGCAACTCACCCCCACGTGTGATCTCGAGTAGAAGGCCCGAAATCTACGTGCATATTCATGTGTTCTCCCAGCCACATGGCCAAGTCGTTGTTGCCTAAAAACGGTTTAGACGCATCCGTCTCGAGCAGGGCAATCACGTCAGCACCTGCAAGAAACTTGCGATTAATTCCTTTTAATAATTTTGTGAGCCATCGACACCCTAAGAAACCTAGTAAAGATACCAGTGTCTCGAAGTAGAT
This sequence comes from Xestoiulus laeticollis, assembly GCA_034698905.1. Classification (NCBI taxonomy): domain Eukaryota; kingdom Metazoa; phylum Arthropoda; class Diplopoda; order Julida; family Julidae; genus Xestoiulus; species Xestoiulus laeticollis. The sequence goes on from JAQGCC010000568.1 coordinate 14,279, forward strand.
CGGCAGTGCGTTCTAAACTCGGCCATCCTTCGTTGTCGTAGGCAAAGTGGTAAGTCCATATCAAAGCGGTGAAATCTTTGGGATGTGACAACTTTGCAAAAGAAAACAATATTTTCAATGCGGAAAACCTCAGATTCTCCAAACGTTTATAGTCCAAACATGTATTTTGCATCATGGATAAAGCTATCCATGCTAGGAAATACAGAAATTGCGTACCTTGGGTGAAAGGTCTATAGGTTTTTGCACTTGCCATCTATTTGCAAAGCCAAGCAGTCCAACAGACATTAACAGTAACAAAACTAGCAGCAGAGCAAACCAGACACATAGTGTAAATGTTAAAACAAGTTACAAATTAACGAGGAAACAACATTGCATATATTTTAAATAATGGAGAATTGCAAAATTGACTAACTGGTTCTCGTGATGGCAGAGCAAGTTTCCTGAAAAGATTTTTCCCGATGTGATAGTTTTGGTTCGTCATTATGGCCTGAAAGGAAAGTAAGTTTTATCCAGATTAATGGTATTGCATACCTGAATAGGCCTTTTTTTCTAAATTATTTTTTTAATATAATTTTGGAAACTGATAGGAACAAATGAAATGTACGAGAACCTAGCATAAATATTCTATTATTCGTTTATTTTTTTTGTTTTTGTTTATGAATATTCCATTTCATCGAAATATGTCTGTAAAGTTTACCAGACCCTCAACAATTATAACTTTACAGACATATTTCCATGAAATGGATTATAATGTACATATACATTAACAAAAATTTAAACAGATAATGGAATATTTATTTATGCTAGGTCCTCGTACATTAAATTTGTTCCTAACAGTTTCCAAAATTAAATTAAAAAATAAGTTAGAAAAGAAGGCTTAGTCGGGTATGCACCGTCAATTAGCACCGTATAATGATGGAAATGCACGACTTTGCTTACCAATTAATAGTGCTAATCCAACGGCCAGCATGATGAAACCGATGAGATAGCCGGTGTGCTCTCTTGTATATTCGCCACCGGGAACAAAGTTGTACGCAATCGTCCAAATCGAAAACAGAATTTCAGCTATGCAAGTCGCCATGGCTGTCGTGAGAACTAGCGCTGGAGAACACGAAGTTGCGCGCTTCCACATTTCAGGCCAGACCGAGAACGTGTAGACGGCTAAAACCAGTCCGCCTGCGACACAATTTAAACCATGAACCCATCTACGCAGAAGTAGTCAGCTGATGTTGCAAAAAGCAAACCATTTCTTCCCGCAGAACTCATGTTACCTGCAAAGCCAGAATATGTGGGAAGATGATAAAGCGCGACGAATCCAGCCGAACCCGTCATCCACCAAAAGAAGGAATTAGCAACTCGTGGCAATTTACCGGCAAGGTAGAGACCTAGTACAACTGCAATTAGTACGAAGGCCCTAAAAAGGACACGGCGTTTTTATTAAATGTTTAACAACAAAAATATTCAATCGTTAAGGAGCTACTCACCCTCCCGGGTTAGGATTTGGTCCCACATTTGGGTAGCCTTGCACAACCCAGCGACATGGGATTGAGACTTCGCCGAAAACACTGTGAATTAAATAAAGATGACTGCCCAAGCCTATGCCCGTACGAAGCCACGGGTTTTTCAAACTGGTGCTCTGCACTTTGGAAGTGTTCCCCAGAAAAGGTTTATCGTAACCTGAGCAAAGAATCAAATTTTAACTACGACAGATTAGAAAATCAGACTAACACGGTGGAAAGATCTCTCATGGATGCGGTTACGATAAAAACACGTGAAAGCTTGCCTGAAGAGATTTGGTGGATTGTGGTTATTAGCGCTATACCGCAAATGACTTTGTTGGTCGAAAAATCGCACCAAGTAGGAAGCAGCGACGTATACCAAATGCGAGACACTAATAACAGTACAAACGACAACAGCAAACCCATCCCCGTAATGAATCTAGAAATAATGCAAAAATATTGCATTTTTTTTTAATCTATAGCTAAAGCAATTTATTCAGATTATGAATTAAGCAACGAGAAATCTTATTTCAATAAGATGGCCCACAATTAAAGTCTGATTAAAAATAAAATTATTGGCTATATTTTCATACCTGCCGAAAATCAAATTACTGCGCAAACGCAGACTACTCTAGCGCTACAATAAAACATAACGAAAACACAAACATGCCTTTTGTATGTGGATGCAGTGGTCCATAGGCAGGCCTCAATAACTAAAACTGAGGCTCCCGTACCAACAGAAAGGATAACGAGCCGTAAGAGGGTCGTTGATGCGTGAAACGAACAAGCTAAGGAAGCAATGCTGATTAACCGCAGACATGCTAATGTGGAGCTTTTCTGCAGCAGAGCAAATACGGCAGCTGGTAAAGTCAGTATTGGCACAAGCACTACCGCTACGAATACTTCATAGCCAGTCACATCCAATTCGTTTAACGGATAAAACCAAATCATCGGAGGAAGGCCATGAAACAGACTCCAAAACACATAGCCTAAAACAAAATAAAACGGGAGGCATGGCATCATGCAACATACAGTAGGGGAGGTGAATGGTACAGTTGTGAAGTAAAGGATAAGCAAACAAAATATGGGAAACACCTTAAAACAATTAAAACATTTTCGCATCTATTTATCGTTGAATTGCATAATTACCAGCAATAAATTAATGCAGGCAAATCCAGACTTGATTTAATAATATTTGATTTTTTTGCAAACTTCTGCAATTTCGATGTATTGAGATGATTTAAATAATTAATTTAAGGAGAAATGTAATGCAGTGCAGCTTCGGTAATTCGGCAATATCACGGTTCAAACTAATGCAAATTAAAGTGCTTGAAAAAGTTGCAAAATATTGCAAAACCAAAGAGAATTGCAATTTTTTAAACCAAAAAATATGAGAGTAGCCTATACATTCGGAATCGGTTCCCACATGGTGTCGGATTACCGAAGCCAGACTGTATAAAAATGGCAGAAAATCTGTTAACGTTTATAAAACTAGCTACTTTTGCACGACATATATGGTTCTTTGAACTACCAAAAAATTTGCTTGAAAAATATATAACTTATTAACTTTAATTCATCTATTTATTACGAATATTTTACGCTCAATATTAAATTGTAAACGTTTATGAACAACGTTTAAATTAACTTTTTGTATCCAAATGTTGAGCCTGTCCATGGAGACCCATGGCAATTAAGGTCGTGAAAGTTGTCAATCCGGATGGGCGTTGCCGTTTTGCCACCCACATTGAAGTTTTATATCATGCAATATAAAATTAGTTCCCAATTATCCAGATAAATGCATCATTTATCGATGTTTATAACTGATATTCGAAGGAATGTTCACTATACGTGCCATTACAACATTTGAAATAGCCTCCCCTTCGGCGCACTCTAGTCATATATGTAATGCATAGTCTAAAGGTGCAACATGCGATACAAAGTTAACAAGTGCGAATGCTATCAAAACTAATAAACAAATCGATACCGTAAACCGTATCCACCAACAAATGCACCAGAAAAGTTGACTGTTTTGGATTAACATTCTTATCTCCAACTTCTTTTGATTGTTTGTTTTTTGATAAACTTTCCGTGGAAACCATCTCGATCGATAGGAACTATGGAAGGTCAATCCCAAATTATTCTGTGTTCTACGAAAATAAGCCGTACACGACTCGTTGTAAGCCGACGCTTTCACCATTTGAATAGCCTCATCGTGATATCGGTGATTATGTTACGTTACAAATCCGCCACATTTAATTGCCGAGGCATTACATTAATCGTATTTCTAAAGGATTATATAAACTCAAGGTTATATAGTCTTTGACGAAATTTGTATTTAAAATTCCATTGAATAACTTCATTTAATATTCTTGCAAATGACCTTCCATACTAGTTCCGCTCAACACGTGCGCCCAAAAATTGAATAACCATGGCTCTGGAATTTAAGTAAGAAGATGTCACTTTTTCATCTAGGTATCTTTCAAAAATAAATGCAAACTAATTAACATTTTACCGTTTATAATAGGGCCATCCAACCTGTTGATTATTACAAGAAGTTTTTTGTAAGTAAACGAAAATAGTTGCTTTGTAGGTGCATGCATGCTGTCAAGAAGAGATTTGCACTTTGGTTGTCCTATTCTGATTATTATTTTATGATGGATAAATCCCCTCAATAAAATTATTACTCCAGTTCGCCAGGGCAAACACTATATTCTGATTGTATGAGCAATCACCAGTATATTAATTTGTGTTCTAGGCACAAAAAATTCGACCTGATGGCAGAGGCTTATGGAAAGTTCGACCGACGGCTATTAATATAGGTAATAAGTCATATTTCTGAAAGATGCATACAACTTTTATTTTTTAAAGAAAAAGGGATCTTAAGTTGTCAACGCATTTAAGGTTCGATTTCCACTGCCGATGGCTCTGCACTCGTTCGCCTGGGAAACACGTCCGTAATTTGCGGTATCAAAGCTGTAAGTATTTGTTAAGTTTACGCTATGGATTAAACGTAACGTGCAATTAATATTAATGTTGATTTGTTCTTAGGAACTGGCCATGCCAAAACCCGCTGAACCTAAACAAGGATATTTAGGTAAATCTGACGGCTATTTAACTAAAAAGTCATTAAGTTATCCAAAGTTATAGTCTTAAAAAAATCTTCCGTTACTTCCAGTACCTAACATTGAATTGTCTCCACTTTGTTCACCGCATTTCCGACCCGGGCCTCCGAACGAACAAGCGCAAGTGTCCAGCCAACTGCTCTTAAAATTTTTAAACAGGTCGTTGTCAAAAAAGTGCAGTTTTTTTTTTTTTTTAAACCTAGTTACTTTTGAGAAACTATTCTTTCATCGCCACACTTCTGTCATTTCAGTTCAAAGTGCGTTCACCTGGAAGACCTTTGCGTGCAGGAAGGCAAGGTGAGTATCGAGTAAATACAAACAATATTTTTGGATTATATACAGAATTATATTTAACCCGATACCTGATTTCATCCAGTTGGTGTGGGCTCTGTACTGCGACGTTGTTTGCCTGAACTACGATGGAACAATCGTCGACGCTGCCGTAATCGCTCTTGTCGCCTCTCTACGGAATTGTAAATATATTAATAAAACCATCGTTACGTAAATGCCCGCAAGCAGTAATATTTATTATGATCATATCTTACAGTAACATTACCTGAAGTAACGATGGACCCCGAGACTGGTCAACCCAAAGTCAACCTGAGCAAGACCCATCCACTTAAAATATACTCCAGTCCGGTCTCCACGACGATTGCCTTGTTTGATGAGTACGAGCAAATGACCGCTGCCTTCCAAGTTAAATTAACGACATGATTTTAAATTAATGGCGCAAAACTTATCCGATTTTAGCAACATCATGCTTATCGATCCTACGAATGAAGAAGAAGGTTTGGCCAACGGCGTCCTTACTGTCGTATCCTTGGAAGACGATAAACTGTGTGGGACTTACAAACCAGGTGAAATATGAAATATTAAAGAAAAAGGCTGTCTATTAAGCTGTAAATTAAGTTCGCTCTTAACCATCTATGCGTTTACCTTTGCGTACAGGAGGCCAGAGCATAAACGACGTCAGCTTTCAAGAATGCATCCCTCACGTTCATAACAGAGGACGGCTCGTTAGAAAACTAATCGACGAAGCGCTTGCAGCTAAGCCCGAGAGTTGAAGCCGTTAGCCTTACGTGCTCGTTAAGAATTGAAATAAAAAATCGTATTTATTTTTGTAAATACTCGTTCGTTTATTATAAATTGCGGAAATGCGTCGGCGCATTCAATAGAGATAAAATTGGTGGGATGCAAATATAAAAACTATGTTGAAAACTGTAAAAATTACAATAAAATCAGGTGGACGTTGGCCTAAAAATGAATTTAAAAAATACCGGTCTCGGTTGCAATTTCAAATCCTGGCTATCCCGTAATCGCGCATGTCGTCTGTTACATAAATTGATCACAAAATGCTTTCTTTGTACAAACGCCCTCCTCACTTAGGTGGCGTGGTTCCGCCGCGCTTCCTACCTTTACTTTTCGACGGTTGTGCCGCCTGCGTACTAGCGCCTCCGCCTTGGTGCCTCAACTGCTGCAATTGCATGCTCGCTATTTGCTGGTTTTGTTGAATGGAAAAATGCAGTTGCTGCTGGCCGCTCAGGGCCATGATCGCGGGGCTTATCGAAATGCTGGCAGGTGTAGTTGTCGGACCTAAAAAGTTGCAACGATGAGAAGTATTAATTATATTTATCTATTCAAAAAGCTGAGTTGCCTCTTATAAACGATAATGTATAAGACCGGTTTGCACTGCTGAGAGAATTTAGACTAATTGTGTTCGCAGTTTGCTCCATTGGCTTTCTAATATTCCTCCTGAATACACTCCTCCCCCTCACGATCAAATGCCAGATTTCATCACTTACCAGGGGCTGGCGGTGTTGTGCTGGGTGGCAAGATGTGATGTGGCGACGATCCGTTGCCCTTGCTGTTCACGCCAGTCCTTTGTGACGTTCCTCCAGGGCTGAAAAGGGTTGCTGGAGGATGGGAACCAGCAACCTAGACACGTAATATTGATATTTAAAAAAACACCTCTGGAAAAAGATGCTAACAACAAATAACTCTACAAAACATTTCGAAGATTTTAAAAACTTGCTTGAAATAGTCCCAAGGTATTTGTTCCCGTTTGTTGCATTCCTACATTGACTCCCTTGAAGTTGGATGCCATTAGTCGAGCTGCAATATTCTGGTTAGTCAGGCTTCCGGTTATGCCAACGGGGAAGGAGACCACGTTGGCTGATGCGGTAAGGACGGGCGAGGAAGGCGTCATACCTGATAAATTTATTTTTTTGTTAATTCCCTTCGACATACTCGAATCTACAATTCGGTACGACAGTTTTTATTACCGGAGGTAACGACGAGGGTTGAAGACGGCACCGTATTGGTTGTAGCAAGCGTTGCAATACCAGTTGCTGATCCCGAAGGGCTTAGGGGTCCACCCTAAAATATATTTCAAATGCACTTACAGCATTAGACATTGACCGGATATTTTGAATTTTCAAATTTCGGGTATGTTGGAGTCAAACATACCGTTATCGTCGATCCAGTCATAATGTTAGAAACCGGGCTGACGATGACTCCCGCTGGGGTTGTGATGAGATTTGACGGATTCGACGCCATCATGGCCAACGAGATTGGCACGGCCATTCCAGGCGGAACAGGCATCCCCGTAAGTGAAACCTTGAATGAAATTCAAAGCTAGAATGAATTCGGGGATTGCTTCGAGTGGTTTAGGTGCAGACACGAGGCAGAACTCAAGTACGCACGGGTGTCAAAGTTGCTCCCGCAGGATCCCCAGGAATGAATCCGGTCATATTAGGCTGGATTCTACTCAAAATCCCGATCGACGGGGCGATGTCAACAGCTTGCGACCGCCTGACATTGGAAGCGACCATGGGTGGCGACAAGCTCGGAAGTATGTTATTTGGCGACTGCGCTGGGGCGATTTTATGCACGTTTTGTGTGGTCGGCGTTGGAGTGGGGGTCCTAGAGCTCGGAGGAGGCGTCGGGTTATTTTTGGCGCGAGACTGCAAAGCAGATACATGCCCTAAAACACGATAAAATTAACATTGTAAGTAATTTTAAACTTGCATTTGGCGTGGCATTTCGTATTTCTTATTACTAATTAAATTTATTGTTAGTTTTTAGGTTATTGGGAAGGTCATGCTTAATTTAACTAACTAGTCAAGCATTTCCCCATTTCATGCAAATATCCAGACAGGAATTTTGAATTTCTTAAGGTGATAATGAAAAGAAAGTGGGTACAAATTGGAAATAGTTTTCATATGAAAAACAATACACCCAACGCTTAAAAAAAATCGTTAACAGCCCATACAATATGTTATTGTAGCGCCACATCCCCACCCGAGTGAATGATAAATGAACACCTGGGGACAGAGCAACGGGGCCGGGGGACACATTGGACGGGCTGGACTGGGGACGCTGCCCAGAACTGCTTTGGCGAGAGCCTGTCTTTGCGCTCGCCGAGCCTTGAGGCGTTGCATCCCCCTGAGCTGTGCCGGCAGATCCAGTGTTATTTAAATTATTAGCAGCACCTTTTACATAGAATTAGCAGCAAAAGCTTAGCAAAAAATGAAAATGATTTACCAAATCCCATGCATAACGATGATGCGAAAAGCTTACTTGATGCCGCAACTGGCGGAGGACTGCCGACCGAATTAACGGCGGTGGGCGATGGAAGAAATTTATTCGTGTGAGGTTTTTTCGACAAGGATGTCGAGAGATTGGAATCGGCAACCTTAGTTAAAGTAAAATATTTTAATGATTAAAGAGCAACTGCTCTAATAACTTTGTAAAAGCTACCGAGATTTTGTAACAGAACGGTCGACTTACCAATAAAGAAGTTGCCGACGCAAGAGGAAAACTGATTGATTGTCCGCCAGGGATGGTTGTAATGGTGCAGGGTTTATCCTTAATGTTGTGGGTGATTTTCACTGCTTTCCGGCTTTCTTGGGTAAAAATTTCTATAAACTGATGTAAATATCTAACGGGGAAAAAAATGCAAGAAAAACTGTATAGGTGTGATTGGCATGCAAATTAACTTTTATGCAATGTTTTGGTTATTAACAGACTTAAAACACTCGACCCACTTACTTCTCCACATTATCCCGAGTTCCTAACTCAAATCTAAGAAAAAAGTACCAATTAATAAAAAATGAAATCGATGCTGGCATAAAAGCTACTCAATTTTTACTCACCGACACATAGCTCCTTTAGCTTGACCCTCGATGTAATCACGGTCGGTATATAATTCGCCCAAGTAGACGTCGTCCAAAGTACGCAAATGAATACTAAGCTTGCAGAAGTACCCTTTGCCGTTAGCTTGTTTTGATTCCAGCGTGTATTCTTCGACAAACTCCTGCCAAACACATGACAATAACATATTAAAAATAATTTACAATGAGCTTGGAAAGTGGATAGGTAACAAGCACAAATTTATATCCAATAAGCAAAAATGCCTTTAAACTTACGGAAATATTTTCAGAAATTGGCAAAGGTTTTGGGATGGCCAACGCATAATTTTCCACATCCACTTGTTCGGGTGGCGATAATTCAACTTCCTTATGGATCCAAGTTTCCGAATTCTAATGCATAAGAATATATTGCATGAGGCAACTAAAATGCGAACAATGAAGCTGACAAAAAAAAATCGCCTACTTGGTGTGCCATTCGTCGATGAACAACCGACTGCCCGTGACCCTTGTCCCTACGCTTTGCCAAAAAATCAAACAACTTGAGGCTAGGTGGTGCTGCGTGTTGTTCAAACTTCCATTTTCGGTTTATAGCCGCTTGAGAAAAATGCCTTGCCATGCTAAGAAACAATAAAACACTTATGTTATATGAACAAGCGGCCAAGATCAATCGAAATTTGGGGGAATAAAAATAGCTTTATGTTACCTTTTGATGGGAGCAGCACCAAACTTGTGCTTGCTGTGCTGTAGGTAATTAGCAACTAGCGCAACTGTAGGTGAGGGTTCTAAGCAGAGAGGTTCTTGGGTTGCTAGCAACAGGTTGCTCTCCAGAGCCAACCTATCTTCATGCGTCCATTTACTTCCATCACTTGTCAATGAATTAACATCGCAAATAAGAGTCTAAAGTTTAAACAAGTGTTACAAAAATAGTTGCTATGGTTGCCAAATAGGCGTTCAAACATTTCGTAATGGCTAACCTGTGTAGTTGGTCGGAGAAGAACGTGATGCGTTTCATAAGCCGTAGGACTAGAAGACCGTCGATAGTCCCGTACTTCGGCAATGACGCAACCGCTATAGAAGATGTTAACCTGAAACCAACATCCAATTTGATGAAAGATAATGTACGTATAGATCACACTAGATGACAAATTTTAATTTATTTACCTGAGAGCATTCCAAAATGTCAACCAAAACGGGTGGAAGCTTAAAATGAATAGTATGTTAGACACAGTAACTGGAAATTTGAAGCAATAATGGTATTGATGTAGAGCTTACTTCTTCATTGTCAATATACTGAAGCAGTTCAGCTTCCTAGCATAACAAAAGAACAAAAAGTACATTGTAAAACGAAGAAAAGATACTCTCGTGAACCACTAAGGCCGGAATTCATAGTCGTCGAATAAGCACTACTTGTGTGTTAAAAGTATACAAATAAGTACTACTTATACGACTATGAATTCCGGCCTAAGAGCAGTCAAGCAAAAGCTACCTCATAGGGTAACCGCAAAGTCTCGGTTTCGACTCCGTTCCAGGCTTTGAGCATAACCGAATAGCCTTCATTTCCCGGATACAGATTGACGACCAAACAGCTGAGTTTATCCCGGGCAACCAACTTGCTTAACAAGTGTGTGGCATTTCGTAAATGCTGAAAACAATGTTATAGGGGACATGATATAAAGGGCCCAAGGTATAACCGAAGCTGCATGTCAATATATTACCTTCTGTTTAGGTTCACGGTTGCATTCTTCCACGTAAAGATCGGCCAGCTTCTGATGAATGGATTTCCTGGAGAGTACGAAAGGTGAAAACCAAAATTGATTCGCAATTAGTTACGGGACACCCTGTACATGCACCTGCTGGTTTAATGATATTAGCAAGCCAATCTTACCATTTTGTCGGTGCCGTCGCTGATGCTGTTAGAGGCCTGATTTTATTGGGTTTCTGTCTCGCCGTCTCCAAAAGAAGCTGTAGATCTAACTTATTTTAAACCATTTCCAACACTTTCCATACATTGATTAATAATGTCGCACATATCTTACCTCGGCCTTTTCCCAGCATCTTTTTAAGCTTTGCATGGCTTTATTAACGTCCTCCTTATTGTGAAAACACGTTCCACATCTCCAGACAGCCTTTCTGCATTCTTATAATTAACAAAATTCATTTACGCACATTATAAATTAACTAAAATAATAAATTAATCAGCGCGACAAGCAACGTTCCACAAATAAAAAAACATGCAATTTTCCGAATTTCCCCTGGCCTCAGCCTGTGATTGGGGAAACTGTATCTGGCAACATTTCCACAGCCATTCAAGAAAATCCTACAATTAGACCCTTCCATGACATCTAAATCAATCAACTTCTAAAAACCAAATAAATTAAACCAGCATTTGTCTAATTTTCAATCAAATAAGACGAAATATTTATGCAAAGTGATTTTAATTTATTTTAATATTAAGCAACCTTGTTAGTTCACCCAGAATGCAACGCTCGTAAGCAAAAGGACTAAACCCGAAGTCACGTGACGCAATACGTCATAATGTGGGCGGAACTTGGTAGGCTTTACACGTGCATAGCATAGCGCAGCGGCCCTTTGAAAAATTGTGTGATGGTTTAGCCACCATTAGTGATTTTTTAATTTTTTTCGTTGGTTTTTTTGCTTTTTGTTTCTCTGTAAAAAAAATCCCTATATGAAAGTCGTCTCTTTTGATCTAGTTTAAATATACAAGATTTGTTGAAATTTAGTTTTCCATTGATTTATTAAAAAAAAAAACCACCTGTAAAATGACTCGGGTCAAGCGTCACTCTACAAGTGATTTAATGGACGATTGGTTGGAATCACAGGGATATTACAGAAAACATACGGCCAGAGACGGATCCTGCTTATTCCGTGCCGTTTCCGAGCAGGTAAATTTTATTTTAAAGAGATTAAATGACCATACCCAGTTGATCAAAAACTGTCATGACCGCTGATTTTGAAGGGCGACCTGGGGGCATTTGCATGTGAATGAAATTCATTGACAAAAAATGGAATCCAACATCATCTACCCAAATGTGAATCCTAAATTTTTCACTTGAAAAATTCCAAATACATGTCCATGTAAAAACCTCAAATCGCCATCAGCTGCCTGAAAGCTTTTAAAAAATGACAATGGTCAGCGTGGTCACTTCAATATACATGTAAATGCGCCATTGGTCGCAAAGTAGTGCATGTTTATAGCCTACTGTATATCTTGCAAATCTTCCGAATATTATAATTGAAATGACTCAAGAACACAGTGTGAAACCCATTATTGGTGCGGTTCTTTTCACCCTAGATTTGCATATTGCATAATTAAACCAAGAAATGCTACATTGAAACTATCACTATACATGTACATGTAGATGTACGTGTAGTAATTGAAAATATATACACGTATATGTAGTAGGCCTAAAACCTGGTAAAGTGATCACCTCTGCATACACTGTATATAGTGACCACTTTTCATAAATTTGGTTTTAGCGCATGCTTTACTTCGACATAAAAATTATCTGCATGTATATAGTGACCACCTGTATATGCAGTGTCGACCGAATTTGGCCACTATTTGGGTGGTCACTATAGGAGTATCACTATTTGAAATGAGCAAATTTGACAATACATGTTTACTAGATTTGAAAATCTATAAAAATACATATAGGAGATGACTCTGGTTTAATTCACATTTTCATAGCCAGCTCTCGATATAACGAACCCAAAGGGGATAGATCCAATGGGACATTCGTTCGTTATACTGAGAGGTCTGTTTTTACAAAGTATTTTGCTCTCAGGTAACTTTCTTCACGGATTTTTATGTCACCTATTAGTATTATAGCAACTGAAATACCATAATTTTTTCCCCAACACTACTATAAGAACTGTTGAAAACTATTGAAAACCAGAAATAAAATTGTTGCCAAATGCTGGAAAGAGTGTACACTAAACTTGCTTTGAAGTATGTATTAAGATATTAACTTTTAAAATCAATCCTTAAAATCAAAGAAAATATGAATCTTAATTATGACACAGCAGAATGTTCTTTGGGTCTGACCTATACGACATCGAAAATCGACTGGGTCATTTAGCGTTGTGGGATATAGTGAATTAGGGACCAGCCCAACCATTCGTTATAGCCTATTGAGAGGCACTGTTAAGTGTTAAATTACACAAGCTGTACAGGTTTGTACACAACTCCCCTACAAATGAAATACCGACAAACGGGTCAATAAAATCCTGACCTTACGTTCAATAAAGATGTGCCAAAATAACACCATCATGGTTAGCCACAGCAAAATAAGTTAGAAATTCTCACGGGAATTTGTAGTCCACAAGGATTCATGTTTGTCTTTTTAAATGTATGTTTCTGAATCAGATAAAAAAGTGTCCCTTGTTCATTATCTGAATGGATTTTTTACAATTTATTTGGGGAAAATTAAAGCATGCTATGATTCTTAAAAAGCTTAAGAATAGACATGTTGCTGTATCCATTATTCACATGGCTAGCTGTATAATTTTGGGCTTAATTCACTGTAATAGCATTTAAGTAAAAACTATCAAAATTAATATGAATTGAATTGAACTGCATAGGAGTTTTTAGAACATATATTACGTGTTGCAAAAGCTTCTATGCAGTTCAAATTGAATTCATATTAACTTTGCTAGTTTTTACTTAAATGCTATACAGTGAAGCCCAAAATTGTTTAAGTTTGGTAATGCCCCGAGAACTGCAATTTCAAGGATGCGGATTATTTTTTCCAGGTTTTCCATACCCAAGTATTTCACTTTGAAGTACGTATGTCATGCATCGATTACATGAAACGACACAGAGACAAGTTTGTCGAGGTACCAACTCTCATTGCATTGCCAATTAATTCATTTATGCTTTTCATGTCTGTTATATTAATCCTGCTTCTTTTGGATATTTTATAATCCAGTTCATCGAAGGTTCTTTTGATAATCATCTGAATAATTTACAAAACCCAAAGGTAGATTGGGACTTCTAGTTTTGAAAAATGCTATCGGAAATTTTAATATCGATATAATCCATGCTAATTTGTTATCTATCAACTAGGAATGGGCAGGCCAAGTTGAAATGTGTGCCATGTCATCACTGTTCAAGTAAATAACTCTTTCCCATCTGGCTACGTTTTTGAAAATCTGATTAGTGTTTTCACATCTAATTTATTTGCACAGCCGTGATTTCCTCGTCTTTAGCGAGGTAGGAAAAAGCCCCTTCAATGTGACTGATCATGGGTTTGAAGACAAGGTGGACTTGCATTAATTTACAATAAATTGCACGAGAATTATTCGAGATTTGAGATAATAATTTAAATTACTTTACATAGATAATGCTATACTTTTCGCAAGGCAATCATTACGATAGTGTCTATTTGAGGAGCTTCATTGCAAATGCTGCATCTTGTCAATGTAAGTGCCTTGGTATCTTTATGCAGATTTCAGAGTGTGCTCTGTTGCAAACTTACTGGAACATCCTTTCCTGTTTCCAGCAATCATTTATGAAATTCTGTACAAGAGAGTATTTCGGATGGGGGATGAGGTGGACTTGGCAGTAGAAAAAATGCTGCACGATAAGGCGTATGCAAAATTAAGAAAAGACAGCACTGCTAGTATGGACAGCAACTGGTAAGTACCACATGGTTTCTATACTCTTGCTCCTCCGATTCCAAAATAATAATATTGTAATTATTTAGCGGGGTTCCCGATTACGTCCTAGAACTGGAAGACGAATCTCTGAGGGACAACAAGGAAATGGTAAGCTTTGAAAATTTGATAGTTTTCTCGGGTACCGAATCATGAAACTAAAATTTTAAAGACGAAAAATATTAAACATAAATTTGGCCAAAGTTGCTTAAATAATTTGTGTGCATCGCATGCAACATTTCTAGGATTGCGGATCTGAAATTCGTAGAGCATTAGCTCAGGGATTCCCACCATTTCCCTACAAGGTAGCAAAGGCCCTCGACGCTGAAATATATCGCAACGTGGAGTTTGATGTTTGGAATGAATCTAAGAAAGGTGGTTATAAAATGCACAACCGCTATATAATGGATTTTATGTAAAATCAGAAAAGCTAAAAAAAGATTGAAATATCATTTCTAGATGAAACAGTGTTCGAACCAGGAGTCAAATGCTTGGTACGTAAATTCTTAATTTTCTGAATTTTACGAAGCGTTTCAGGCAAGCTGTTTTAAATACCGGCACATTTAAATAGGTTCGGCTCGAGAAAAACGAATCCGAAGTTTACCACGCTCACATTCAAGAGATGTCACCCGAAAAGGGTCCCGTCACAGTTTACATTGTGGAATTGGGAAAGAAGTAAGCAGAATTTGTTTGAAAGTATCAATTTTGCGTGTTCGGGATTATAAAACGCGCCTGATTTACATTTTGCAGGCAGACTGTGGATTACAAAAACCTGGAGCCGCTGCCATTGGCTTACAACAAAGGTACGTCATTGCTTTTCTAAATAAAGTAGTGGATGAAAATTTACAAATATATATAAATGCAAAATTTCCACGTTAAAGCTTCTTGGCAAACGGTCGGCAAAAGTTACAAAACATTCACTACTTACTACAACAAACCACACGTTAGTGGAACCATGATTGAGATGGGTGCGTTGAGAAATGCATTTATGCTACGGATAGAACCCCGGAAAAAATTAACTCTTTTAGCTGATTTTCTCATTGTGAACTTGCAGATAAATACAAGGGCAAGAAGAAACTTTTCAAAAAATCCAAATATAAGGTAAGCGACGTTGCGATTGCCTTGCGTAAAATTATGAGAGACGTTACAATTTTTATTATAAAATTTGTAGCAGGACATACCTTTTCCGATGCCTCTGCAAGGCGGCCGAGGACTTCCCCCTCGACTTCAGCAACAGCCGTCAAGTTACGAGACTTCCGTGGTGCCGGTAGGGCGTGGCATATCGTATCAAAGCGGACCTAGGTAAGACTCGAGTTAAAACCTCGGAAGACGGCCGATTCTGAATTCATCTTCCACTGCAACCACCATTCTTTTTTCGTATTTAGAAATCCAGGACCCCACGTCAAATGGCTCTCACCTGTATTGCAAAATCAGAGGTAAAGTAAATCCGTGGAGATATTTGCGCACACTTATTAACTAATGTCATGACAGCGCAATCGTCCATTCCAGATATCGCCCTCGCGGTAACGGATCAAGGGGCTATTACGTGCCGCCGGCCAACGGAACGCAAGACAATCAAGTTTTTGAAAACAAGGTAGCGTACAACCGTGACGAATCTAATTCTTCACCTTCCTTGCAGGTAAATGGTTTAGGTGCAATGTAGGCAAGGTTGCGCTACGACACTTGTCGAAACATATTTTTTTTTCGTCGTAGAAATCCAATTCCGCTTCTACGACTGTGACCTGGGTGAAGTCCATCGGGTCGGTTGCATCAACCACACCTCCCTATCAGGCTGCTACAGTCACTGCCAATCACATAAGTGAGATTTTTTTAAAATCCAAATCAAGACCGCCTTAACTCGTAGAATTTTTTTAAAAAAATGGTTGTTCTTCACGCGAATAAATACGGCAGTTCTTATTCTAATGCAATTAATATATTTTATAATTCAGGTAATAATGCAGTCATGTGCACTAGCATCAGTAATAACGAGGTGGGTTTCAGCAAGACGCTGTATGGTGGACCTTGCCAACTTGCACGTCTTTCTGACATCTACGAAATTATTCTTGTAGGTTCCGGCCTCCGCGCCACCGGTGGTTCCTCTCCAGATCACATCCCCTGTGCCTCCGCTGGTCAAGAGCGGCATGTCTGAAGTCATTCCGATGCAGTACCCTCCACCCACCAGCATCAGCCACGGGAGCATCCCGCTCAACGTGCCGTCCACTCCGCCACATTCCTCGCCGGTCATCCAAACCTTGAGCCATTCTCCCCTGCCGCCGACATCCTACATAGCCTCACCGCAACCCGTGTCCCTCTACCCGTGCCAGTATTACCAGGGAGTTTACGTTCCTCTCGAGTCAACCGTCCAACCCATTAACTATTCGGCACCTCGGTCCCAGGACCCCAGTGGCGCCGATTTGCCTATACAAGGTAAAATCCACATATTTTTGTCCGATATTATCTCTGGGGCAAATAAGCGAGAAATGCAACCTCTTGTTCCGCTTTCTTTACAGATTTGACAACGCTGCGCTACTTCTACAACCTCGGCTGTGACGTGAGTCCTCGGTTCCTGCTTTGTCTGAGATATCAGAGGCAATTTTGTCAATTTACACAGTTTCAGATGTGTCTGATGAAGTTGTCTCTGAATGGGCTGTGGTTCGCTGTCTTTATCACTTTTCAACAAAAATGCCATCGTGTCTATTTCAGTATTTTCGTGGCGCCTTGATACCGGCACCTTCCGCCACTCAGTACGCCATGTGGAACTACGGCAACCAGGTGGCGTACCCCGCCATCAACGGCTTTCTGACGCCCGTGTCCAGCACGGACGGCTGTGAGACAATGGAGGAGCTGAGTCCAAGCAGCATCACCGGCCTATCCCCATCCGAGAGCACCGCCGAGCAGGATAGAAACTTCGAGAACATGTACGAGCCCACTTACATTTACGGATCGTCTCCCATCAGCTTCGTGCCCACGGCCATGTACCAGCCCATGGACTACTGCGCGCAGATCCCCAACATGGTGGGAGATTTCAAGAACGGGTTGGTGCTCAACGAGCAGGGCGTATTGTCTTTGAATTCCGCCTCGTCGCCCATCCAGGCGGCACGCACTCCAACCAGGCATCGCTCGGACTCGTGCGGCTCCTCGCACTCCCAGTGTAGCAACCAGGAGTGGAACCACCGCAAGTCCCATTCGTGCAGCGTTGCGAACGGCAACTCCAACGCCTCCGAAATCCACTGCATCGGCTACAAGGGCGCCACCTCTTTCTTCAGACATCCGTCACCCCGCGGCACCACTTCCGGTCATCTGCCGCCGCGCTTTCAAAGGCGTAACGACTCGCCACAGAAGCAGCCTTCCAGCCAGCCGCTGATGCAGATGGGGATGGCACCGGGGCAGTCTCCCTTTCCCATCGTTCCGATGATGGCGGCTTCCCCTCCCAACATCGGGCCGTACACAAACAACCCGAGCAATGCCACGCTCGTCGCGCAGGGGCAGTACTACAATCAGACCCCGACTGGTGCCGTGATGTACCCAGCCGGTCAACCTCAACACGTCTCGTTTGTTCCTGCACCTGCGCAGTAATCGAGTGCGATTTCTTAAAGAAGTTATAAACGGAAAAGTGTCTTGAGCTCGTTACCTCAAAACGGTTTATCGCACCTAACCAGGACTAATTTTTTTTCAAAACCATATTCTTACATTGTTCTCCCTAACTTAAATTAAGTTAAATTTAACCTAACAGATGCTTCGTCAATTTTCTAATGGTTTCATATAGAATCTGCACTACATAATTTTGACATTGTTCGGAAATATACTTGCGACCGTTAGTGATTAAGGAGTAATTTAGAAATATATTTTGTAAGTTTTCTAGAATTAATTTGAGGTGAAGATCATATATTGTTATCTATTCACATTATGTTGTAATATATAATTTAGTTGTTATTTTTTTTCAAAAGGCTATTTGTCTAGTCCCAGAAATGTGTGATAAAGCACATTCTTAGCTACTATTTTCTCTGCACAACACCCTGTGCATATTTGATTTTTTGCTAATTTTGTTGAAAAGTTTATTTTCTTGTTTTCTATTAACACTTTTGTTACTTTTATGTTAAATAGTTTTCTTTGTGATGTAGCCCGTTGATGGCTCATGTAAAGCAAGTTTTCTGCTTATTAAATTCCAGCATTATAAAACGTATATTGGTGTAGCTGTTTATTTATTGGTGGACTCGAGGGATCTGGACAACAGAATAACTTTTTTGCCCTTAGGATTGGTGCACTTGCGTGTAAAAACAAGATTTCTTGACTAAACGTAATTTACGTAAACAAAATCATTTGTATAAATTATCTTTTTTAAAATTATGCATTATGGCATGCCATTCTAAATTAATGTCGAAAAAAGCTGTTAGATGTTAAGGGTAAGCAATAAAAAAAATGTATATGTAAACAAATTATTTCACTTGGTACGAAATCTGAGAAAACGTCAGCGGGTTTTTTTTTTCTACTGATGAACTACAAATCACGAGAAAGATGATCAAAATTAGAAATATTTATTTTGTCTGCAGCACTTTTGCAGTAAAAATCTATAATAAATGTACAATCAGGATGGTCCCCCAGGGAATTACCGATTTCCCAATCGAAACCCTGCTTTCAGGAATTCATTCCTATGCTTATTCTCCCATTCTCCTTAGGGTAAGGACAGCGTTGGGGCATGGAATAGCATGAGGCATGGCATGATATCAAATGCACCATTCTGATTGGGCAATCTGAAATTCCCGGCATCGGAAAACCAATCGAACGCTGCATTTAAGACCATGCCATGCATCCATGCTATTCCATGCTCCACGCTGTTATTTGGCATAGCATGATAAAAGGCATAATCTTAAATGCAGCTTTCCGATTGGTTTCCCGATGGCGGGATTTTAAAATTGCCCAATCGAAATGCTGCATTCAGATTATGCCATGCTTCATGCCCCCAAACTGTTCTCACCTTCACGACAAAATGTCAAATTATAAAAAGAAAGAGAATGGCCTGTTTGTATAAAATCGACTGTTTTCGACTTCATTGGCATTTATTAAAGTCGTTGCAATGTGTTTTATTTAAAAGTAGTGTAGGTCTACATTTTATTATGACAAATACTTGCACTGCATGCATTTCATTGTGGGGTTTTGCAAAGTTTAAACATTTGGTTAAAAATAAACGAGGCTAACGAGCGATTTGTAAAAAGTCTTACGAACTCATGCACGACAT
>JAQGCC010000569.1:0-33953 GCA_034698905.1 Xestoiulus laeticollis
TTCTTTTCACGTTGAAAAATGCTAAATTTTGGAAAAAATTCGTTACAGAATTCTACTAAATTTATATAGGGGCGACCTGGGGATGAGACTGATATTCACGCAAAATTTCAGATCTCTAAGACGAGTGAAACCTGGTTAAAAAGGACACGATCCATATCCAGGTTATCAAACAAACACCATGCGCTCCCTTCTAACCAAGTTAAATAAAAGGTTTTAATGATTTCAAAACGATAATTTCCAAATTTACGACATTTGGTACTTTTGTGATTTACCTCCAGGTGATGTCAGGGTCACACTGACAGATTTTCATGAATCATGGACTTTTTTAAGGCTGAGAGGAAATTCAAAATGAAACCTGTCTTAGGGCTATCCTAAAGGGTATAATAAATTACCATTATTCCGATGGAGCACCCCCTGGTGACTTATGTGCCTTTAGCATAGCATTCTTCCAGAAGAAAATGTGAAATGTGTAAACCAAAAAATGAATGTTTGAAAGCAGGAAATTCGATTACACTTAGGTAAGTTGGCATAAAGCTTTTAGAACATTATAAGACTGTACATGGATTACCATTGTAACATTAAAGAACATATGAGGGGCTAAATGTTATGTCAAAATCAGTGATTTTTAAAAATCCATCAAAAGTATTTCGTTAAAACTAAATAAAAAATTTTAGAATTGTTAATCATAAGCTGATTATTCTGTATTTCGTCAAGAAATCTCTTGGTATGCAACACTGTAATTGTGCCGTGACAATTTTTAACCCCTTGTTGTGTCCTGACCTGAAAATACTGAACTACATCGAGGGTCAATCTGACAATATTGAATTTAAAAAGGGATCATACAAACTAACTTTAGTTAAAATATCTGAATATAAAATCACAACTAATTCGTACCAATAACAGGGAAATTCCCCATTTCTATAGATGCAGGGCTGGCTGAAAGTGCGATACTTTGACTTTTATGACTTTTGTGTGGTATATGGATTTTAAAAATGAAGTTTTGAAGTTCACAAATAAACTGTTAACCATATGGAAATCGTCAACTAAACATTTGTAGAATCAATAAATGAATAAAAACGGTTAATCAGGCTTATAAATTCAGCGAAATCGTTTTTTCTTTTGGCTGAGCGAACCGAAGATCGTTTCAGAATGGCTTATTTAATCCCCACATGGTTCTGGCAACATTCAAATTCGTCGATTTTTCAATGCTAAGAATCCAGAGTTATAATCAGGCACAAACACGAAGGCGAATTTTTGCATTCTTCTATATAGCACTGCTCAAGTTGCATGCCTCCCATATCCTACCAAATTTCTATGTCCTATATTTTCATCAAGGATTCTCTGAACAGCTCAAGGCACGCAAAATTGCATTTCTGCATCCAATTTTGTTGTTGGATTGTGCCTGCATGAGATATCACCGTGCCAGTCTAGCCAGAAGGTATCATCTTCCTAGTTTTTATTAATGCAGGCAGAATGTGGGGGAGGGGGGGGGAGAGATAGGGTAAATATACATTGCTGTGATTTCAGTTAAGGGTAAATATTGCGAACCACTTCAACGTGTGCTCGAAGGATAATATAAACACGTATGCTCTTAAAGATGGTTTCATTAGATAAATCTATTCCTAAATATGGACGTTATTTTTTATGTTGATTCGCCACAATTATGAAGTATTATATTAAAGGTTCTAAATCAAAATACCATTCAATGATGCTTAAAAACGCCACATTACCTGAAATAATTCGTCACTATCTGTAGGGCAAGCTTCCCATTCTGGGGAATCGATGAATTCGTTGGGTAGAATATAATGCAAGTGGGCAGCTTCGCAAGTCACTTTTAATCTAGAAGAAATAAAAAATAATTAAAAAGATTGTTGATGTAATGGATTAAAAAAATTTGAAATTTTTTAAAGACTTGTACATGCAGTACCTTCAGATTTTGAATCGTCCTTGACTTCAAGGTAATATTTAAAATAGCGTCTGATATTTTTGAATGCAATTCTAACAGATGTGACATCATTTTGTCATAAATATTTTAGTTAAATACCTTTAAATACATTAACTCCTAATGTAATTATTAAAGTGTATCTAAAGCGAAATTGTAAAAGTTTTAGAAATTATTTTAAAGGTTATGTTATAAATTTGTGTAATTGAAATAATTGAAGTAATTGCCAGGAATTAAAAATAAACTGTGGACGAAGGGACTATTTTATAAATTTAAGCTTAGGAAATTTAAAATTATGCAAAAAATATCATTATTGAATACATGTACATGTATGTACTTGATAGACAATTCATTTAAAAGGAGGAAAGTAGTTTTACAGATATATACATGTATATAATAAAAGCTAAAACTAGCAATGATTTTTTGCAACTTTCCTAGTTATAAATTTGATTACATGAGACTTATTGCAAATGAGATTGTAAAACGACATAATAAATGTATAATAGATTAACAAAGTCTTATTATTAAGGGAATCATGGCTTAGAGTTCCATAAAATCTCCTTATAGCATTTATTGTATGAGTTTAATTTGTTCCCATTGCTTGCCTCATTACCAGGTCCCATAACCATATTATTTTTCTCTATAAGACCGTATGTGATTTTCACTTGGGTTTAGATCATATTTGAAGATAATTTGAATGACAAGTTTTAAAGCTCGTAAACTTCCAAAACTTGGAACATTTTAACCTAAAAAAATGACTTAATGTATTCTCACCCACAAATAATAATAAAAAAAAACTCACTTTCCATTTAATAAAACAGACAAGCGTTCATCAGCTGACGTCACATCCTCCACAGCATAATGATCACCTTCATCAAGCAGCACCAAATCCGCATCCCGCACCAGTTCCTGAAAGCTGAACTTGTCCATCTCCAAGGGCTTGAATATTTTGGTGAACACTTCCACAAATTCTGGTTTCATTCTTGGTGGGAAATGTTTATAGCTCAGATAGGCCACGTGGGTCATGTTGATGAGTCCAAACGTCAGGTTCCAGCCAAAGATGTCAGGGGCACAGATGTACACCCCAGCCCACAGGGTAAACATGAAAAAGCCGCAACAAAGGATGCTCCTCATCAACAGTATACTCAAATTGAAAGTATGAGGAATTAGGAAGGCTGTTGCGTAGCACAAGTTGGCAGTCTGAAATAAAATATGTTGAGCAGGCTGCCATTCCTCACAGGATGATTCGTTGCCATTGCCGGACACATTGTAGGGACCATCGATGTCGTCATCAGGAGCCAAGGTCCCATTTCCGAGGTATGATTCTGATGTACTGGATCCTTTCTGCACTGAAGGTAACGTGGGTGGCCATGATGATTCCAGTCCATCGCTGTAAGCGGCAACGATGGCAAAAGCGGTCGTCTGAGCAACCGTTGTGGCAACCGCAAGACTTGCGGAAGCCATCATTTTGGACCAGGACACATCAAGCGAGTAAGGCATCAAACCACCTATCAATACGAAAAATAAATCAAATGAGGACCTAGAATGTAATCTGAATTTTCAAGACTTTTTAAAAATACGAGTGATTCATACGGGTATATGGATCATCAATACAATGCTGGTTTTAGGGTGCCTTCAAGTTGGAGCATGCCATGGGAATAAATTCCTGAAATGTTGCATTACGATTGGGAAATGGCGGCCAACCAATCGGAACGCTACATTTCAGGAATTCATCCCCAGGTTTGATTCCCATGCTCAAACCTGTAGACACCTCTAGGGAAAAATCTCATTATGTCTCAGAGAAAATCTATGAGATTATATGAGATTATGTAACTTTCTTATATGAGACCAATGAAACTTGCTAACGAGACTATAGTGAGAATATACGAGACATCCAATGGGACTTAATGAGACTCCAATTCTATATGGAACTCTATGCCAAGAGTCCCTTAATAATAATATTCTATATGAGATTAGTATAATACTTCTATCTAATAAAAATTTAACAAGATTTGTAATTTTTAATTGGTATAAAAATGATATGTTCCCATAAATCCCATAAGAAATGGGGTACTCCCATATAATAAGATTTTTCACTAGGGCGTAGCTTTACGAAAAAATATTAGTCTTAAGACACATGTGTACATGTATATACAAATTAATACATTTTATTGTATTGTGTCTTAAGACACCATTGACACAATTAATCTCATGTCTTACCATATGAGACTGTACTAGCCCTATTTTCTGTAGTTTAATTCTTAATCGTACTCTTTAAGATAAAACACTTTAATCTTAAGGCTAATTAAGAGCTTAAGGGTTCAGATGGTCACTAACCCATAAAATATAGCATGATGGTCCTGTATGTTAAAATATGATGCAGAACCAATTTTGCAATGCAAGAGACAAATGTCCAAACATAAAAATTTGTGCAAGAAAATGTATGACGTCCATTGCATGAGATATCCATTCTTTCCAATTTCCAACAAGATCAAAATGCTGCCTTTCACCGTTTAAGTGTGTCTTGGAAATTTCAAAGAAAACAAACAAAACACTTTTATGTCTAAAAAGAAAAATTTGCTCACAGATCGAAGGTTGAATGCACTTAGGTTTGATTGGATGTTGGTCATGCATTCAGCTATAAAACCATGCTTCACTCAGCTCCACAACTAAAGTTTCAGTTTTAGGTCCACAAATCAACAAATAGCACATGCATTCGGTGCTTTTCAAACCAGATTGAAATATGAGATATTGAAGTCAAGCGGAAAGGGAAGAAACAAAGAAAGAATTGAACATGTACCAGATATATTGCGCAAATCTTTCAAAGAAATTTAGCTAGATAAATATAGCTAACGTTTCATACAGTAAATCGTTATATTCCGACAATGAAAACATTCTATTCCTTTACCACATCAAGTAATTCAGCGTACCAATTAAACAAAATGGACCTTACATGCCAACATTTATAGCTTAGTATTCATGTACATGTATGTGTAACACATTACCATGGCCATTAAAACAATAAAGCCTCGTAATAAGACGACATTAAGGAGTAAACCGCATCCATAAAATGTCCAACTTTTGCTGTCACACGTGATAGTAGTGCTTTGGGTCCACAATGTTTGCTTTAATGTTCGGCACTGATCTCGATTTAATCAATGATTAATAGTACATTTTCGGCCAGCCAAATAGGCTCACACTATTAGCAATTAACTTACAACGACTCTGCCTGATTAGATGTTAACTTGTTACAACTTCCATTAACTAAATAAGTATTCCTTCTCATTCTGTTTAATGATGCTATACTTTGTAGAGCATTCTTAGGCAAAAATTTCCCCAGTTTTTGAAACTGGTCTATAGTGTTTGTTTCTAAACCTACTTTTATTTTGTTCAAAACTATCATTTTTATACAGATATTTTAATAAAGCATGTGCAAAAATATATACTGGATATAATGGAAATAATTCTACATTATAAACGGGACAAAGCAATCCGATATAATGCTCATTATCTAAACTATAGTGTATAAATCATGCATTGATTTTGTATTTTAATATATCAAGTCAAAATATAATATGTATTTTCGTATATATTCTTAAAATGTTCCTAAAATAGTTCTTACATATAAAAACCAATATTTGTAGGCCTATTTTCATATTTTAACGAGTACATGTTTGCCTCGAAAGTTATTAATTCTTTGATTAATAATCATGTATACAATAATGTGTTGACAAGCATCGAAAGGTTATATACTGTACATTTTCGTATGTATTCTTAACAACAGGCCTACATATTTTTTCTAATATAGATATAAAGAATATACACTCGTATACAATAGGTCAATAAGCCAAAACTAATATCATTTCTGATGTTTAATGTATATCCTTTCAAGGTGGTATATTCACAGGAACAATTTACTTCGTTTCATAAGCATACATGTACATGTAGCATGGTTAAAATTATCTATATAACCATAATTTTTAATTCTCAAACTCTCGTACCTTAAATCGAGAATATTTGTAAGCAGCACCCTGTATTCCTTCATTCATATGAATAATATAGACTGAACAAATATAACCTTATTTAGCATGTCACAGTTGATAAATAATGTAGAATCTGCAGAGAACCTTCCGAAAATTTGTCGAAAGGAACTTGTAGTGAAAAGCACAATGGTTATCAGCTATAGGACATAAAAGTCTAGTTTTATTAAGACTTGCGGGAATTCGTTGGAAATCAATGGCTTTGACGTTGCGTAAAATGCGCAGAAGCAGAATAACACGTTTGTTTGTAAATAAATTCGGGCGTCTCTTGTAATAATGCTCTTTTTTTTTCATGCTCTTTGTGCCTTTTCCCACAGCGAATAAACCTTTGCACTATTTGATGAGTCGTGTAGAATTCAGTAAAAAAACCCAGTTTCATGCGATTATAAATTAGGGAATCGGCTCATCAAAGGCATCTGCAACACGCCTTGATAATTTCGTTTATTAATTTGATATGCACATTGTCACATCCAATTAGAATGAACGATGACTTTCTTCTTATGGCTATACATTTCATGGCCTATAGTGTGATCTCGTGCATTTAGATTGACAAATTATTGTCCTAATATTGACGAAGCAAGCAGAAGATTTCGGTTAAACTCTTAATTACAAATAAAGAACGCCTCTGATGGTAATGACGTCACAAAAGACGTGACGAGAACATCAATATCAAATTGGGTAAATTTGACATTATACGTTTAAGATATTTGCGTGAGATCCAACAGACAAGTTTAGCATGACTATTTCAATATGCTGTTCCAGCTTTGAAAAACAATTTTCCATGACCATCCTTAAGACTGAAAATTCAAAAATACATGATAAAATGTCAACAATAGCTGCTTGTCAATCCCATGCACTTCACATTGTACATGTGAATTGAGAAAATATAAACATACTGTATTTGCAAACAATGCTAATCATGCTTTGGATAGACACACATTGGATTCTTCTACTTCCTGTTCTTTTCTGTACAAAATTAATCAGATCAATAAATTTCACTTTAAAAACCTATGATACCCTAACATTCAATTGTGTGAATTTCTTATGACTAAAAGATTAGGCCTAAAAATAAGGATACTTTTCATTCAGTAATTTCAACTTGTGTCAAGCATTATTTCACAGCAACAATGGAGCTAAAAATGTGAGGTCATTTGATCCCAATGAATAAAACATAAATTGGCCATCACAGACACATAAAATGTTAACAATTAAAAGATGACATTTCATATGTCTTTAAATTCTTATTGTGAATCATCCCATTACGATATAATATATGATGGTCTTTCTTGAAAACGTTTACAACAGAGAGTAGGACAAAAGGACCTGACGACATCTTTTAAAAACTTCTTATATATATATCTTAAGAGTAAGACTAATAGTCATTTATCTTAGCAAAATGCCTTATACTAAGACTTAGATTCCTTTGTCTTAATTTTGAAAATTCGTCAAAAAACATTTTTAAGAATAAAACACTATTTAAAGATTGAATAATACACACCCATTAAAATGTCTTAAAATTAAGGCAGTTTCATTTTGTCAAAAGTGTTCTATATAAGATATAAGACTACAATTCGTCACTTTTCGTCACCAATATTACACAAATAAAACATTATTTAATAAGAAAATTTTAAGAGTAAGATTAAAACATTTTCATTTCGTCAAACTTTTCCCATAAGACGGTTTAAAGACATTTTCATTTTGTCAAAAGTGTACCAAGAAAGCTTCTGTCATGGTGCACACTCAGTGTTTTAGGTACATCGAAAATACACTTTCCTGTCGGGATTACAGTTGTAAACACAGGTATGGACACCGGAATCTGTTTCTGGTGTACATTTTCTTGTAACGGAAATGAAAAAGTGCCCATTTCTCAAGGCGCGCCAAAGTCAATCTTTTGAAACTTGGGTCTACAATTTTTTTCCTCATTGCTCTCTAATTAAGGATGTGTTTTGTTCGTGCTTTTCCAGACTAATAAAATGAAATGGATAGAAAAAGAAAATAATACAACCGCTGTTATAGCGCTAGAAATCTTATTTTGAATCCTGGAATAGTGTTGCTAAGCTATGCCATGAAAGTGCAGGAAGAAATCAGACTTGTTTACACATTTCCTAACTGTTATCGAGTTTGGGTGCATTTTCAAACAGATAACAAGGCATTTCGCCAACATCACGCTGAAACTCCTATTAAGAAACGGATGAAAATAATGCATTTTTCAGCAGCAAAGCGCCTCTAGTATTAAACTAAGGCAATGTGATAAAAACACTATTGCAACTGAACGACAGCAAAATTACAACATGACAACCATTGCTAAGATGAAGATGCATATACATATACACGTACATTTTTTCAACTTAGGAACCACCATGATGCATTAAAAAAAATGACTAAATCATTCTTGATTTATTTAAACCATTTCTCTAAAAAAAGCATAACACTTTTTTATCCAAGTTTATAGCTACATTTTTCAAATGACTGTTTTAGCCAGTTTACTGCAAGCTGTTTCTATCTAAGCCAATGTAGAATCGTGTTATGCATGCATGTACATAGCAATAACATGTAAGTACAACTTGAATGTGTTGCCTGTACAAAGCATGTAAATTGTTCATTTCGTTCCGGCTGTAAACTTTATAGTATGTCAGCAAAAAGCAAAATAACATTTTCCAAAGTTTTGGGAAAATTCTACGAAATTTATTAAGCTGTATAACTATTTCATAACTCAAACCAAACTGCCTGTAATTTCATAAAATTATGCTGACACTACGAAAATGACTATTACAGGGTGTCCAATACATTCTTTGGAAATCTAAGTGTGTCAGGGTCCACCCCTTACATTTCAAGGACACCTTCCATGACCAATTCCCACAGAATCGAAAAGTATACTTATGTATTCCTAACGTTACTGTTAGAGCAAGTAGTATAGGAAATTGAAGAAGCGTGGACACCCTGTATTATTCGTGATGTAAGCTGTAAACTAATAAACAATAGGCCTATATAAATTGCATTTATTTAGTACACTGAATCATAATGCAATGTTATTTAAATTTACATTAAATCATCGTGCGTTGTTTAAAAATTATTTTACTGTCAATGAATTGATTAACAACGTATTTAGAACAACGTAAATGGAAATATATGTACAACATAATTCAAAAATTTGTTTTAATGAATAATGCTTTTTATGAATAAATAAATAATTTTAACGGAATTCTGAAAGCATTCCAGGAAGATATCGCGTGCTATACTAACATTAATTTATGTAATATTGCATGCTATTTAAAAATGACAGTTTTTGTTCCTATATACATGATATTGAAAATATTTGAACAACATCATGCGAGCTTACGTATTAAAAATAAGCTACATGTGCATCAATTATATAAATGCTAAATCATGTTCACCATTGAATATTCTGAAAAAAATCATGCCTATTTCAAGGATTTCAGGCTTATCCATTCAATTTTCTAAATACACAGTGTTACTTAATGTAACAAGCACCGTATGTTTAAAAACATTAAATAAATTTTAAATTCCTGTAGCAACCAAATTATTTTATAGTATGCAGGTAACTATAATTGGTGTATGGCTATAGTAAACATTAAAAACCTGCAAAATTTTTATGATATCGTTACAAGTAAACGTGGTTTTAATCTCCTACTTTCGCATATGAAATTTTAACGTTATTTATGATCTAACTAGCATAGCATTTCATCGCTAAGCTCTACTTTCACCTGCTGACACCAATTATGACGACAAACAAGTAATAAAAGCAAATGACTTTAGGAAACTACACCACATAATTCCTCTTAAGCTAAGATTTTATCCAGGGAAAAATTCCTGACCTCAATTATAGCTTTGCATTAATACGAGAAATATGGAAATTATTACCAGGCCATACAACTTGAAAATACTTACAAAATGCGGATTTATCTCAATTCGTTGTCGTGTTTAAACAAACAGCTCATAAAGTATGTATGAAATTAAAAGCTGTTTCAAAGCCCTTCCCCTACATTTTTAAGAACACCCTCCAATGACCACTACCATAATTTTTCCAAAGAGCCCTCTCTGTAGTAAACTTTTGCATTTATCAAGTTAATTATATACAGGTAAGTGCAGACTTCAGTATTTCCCCACACTGAAGAATATTATATTTTGAAATGTGTAAAAAAGTGTGAAACTTATGAACTAAAAGCATGCACATTTAACTTCTAAATCAAGCCTCATTCCATGGGGAAATTTGATTCGCTGCATAAAATCTAGTCATTATCAGAAATTCATGAAATGTCAAATACATTTCCCCAATGACAGCAGGACACACTTTGGGAGTAAGGTTTAAAATGCTGGTCGAAACATCGATTTGTATAGTTTGGTATTAACGTGAAATATTTGCATAATCCACTATTGGTAAATAAGCTCGCAAACTTATTAGCTACTCTGGTAACAAGGGTAGTTTGATATTCGATTGCCATGCACTTTTGCGTTTTGCTTTGCAGTAAAAAAGCAATTTGCAATCTGAAACTGAACTTCTCCCGATTGACCAAACTTGTGTTCATTTATACACACACAATAAATGCGTGCGT
This sequence comes from Xestoiulus laeticollis, assembly GCA_034698905.1. Taxonomy (NCBI): domain Eukaryota; kingdom Metazoa; phylum Arthropoda; class Diplopoda; order Julida; family Julidae; genus Xestoiulus; species Xestoiulus laeticollis. The sequence continues at coordinate 10,557 of JAQGCC010000569.1, forward strand.
AATAAAAATTCATGAAATATTTGTGTCAACTGCTCTGCCAGATTTTAGATATTGAAATATGCATAGGGACAGCAATGAAGTAGAGTTATTGCCTTATAAATATTGATGCATTGTTGTCTGTTTACTAAAAACTTATTGCAATGATATACATTGTATTTATGAAAGCTATATCAAAACAAAAATTATCTATAGAGAGTATAACTAAAACATATTTTCATAGAAACACTATACAATGAATTCATATGGACCAAAGCTCTTATTCACAGAACGTAGGACTGCATAATATTGAATTCACTATGTCAAATACACAGTATTTGCACAGTGTATTAATTTGTATCCTTTAGAAGACAGTTAATTCACATGAAACTTGAAAAACAACCTCCTTAAGTACATTCGAAGAAAGTGTAAAATAACCTACGATGAAAGTAATCATCACATTGGTGTTTTCAATTTCATCTAAGCAAACACAATTTTATTTCCACTTAAACTAACTACACGTATCTGCATTTACGTCATGAAGCTGCTTTGGGATTGGCAAGTATAAATTCAAAGTGTCCCTTAAGCTAACACATGTTTTTTATGTAGCAATGAAACATATACACCACATCTTGTATTTGCCTACAGTTTTTGATTCATCATAGTCACAACGTTTTTTTCTGAACAGTACTGTAAATATTATATCAGCATTGCAATTCATCTCAAGATCATCTCAATTATGGGTCGATTTTCAATATATGTAGATATAAAAACGTAGCAAATTTTGAAGTCAAATTTGCACTGTTATTGGAGCACATGCAGAAGATTTTGAAATAGTGTGAGATCTTATAAATTTACTTGGAAACACTCTAGAGAAAAATGTGCTATATTAAATGTATCATATAAATGCCTATACATGTATATATTTTTTCCATCCAGGTAATTTCTGGTATGGCATGATATGGTGCCTTATATTGCCACATATTGGACAATGGTATTAGAATTTTTTAGAAAGTGTTTGTAACATAGTCAACTGCTTTAATTTGCGCTTTGAAATTTTACAATAAAGCAGAAGAATTAATTTAACAGATCGTTCCTTGCAATCTTCAATAACTTAATCACGAGTGATTCAACCTGGGATAAAACATTTTGCTGTATAAATGTTAGATGTACAAAGTCGCGATTTCGGTAGATCGTTTACACGATTTTTATTGTGCTTTTTAAAGCCATAAAGCCAAGCTTTTACGTGATTTCTGAGATCGTTTCAAAAGTTTCCCCTACGAAATAGTCTAGCAATACGACTCTGCATAGCAACAAAACTTGCTTTTGAGATAAATGCAGCAAATTCAAAGTTATAAAAGCCTAACAATTAGTCAAAATGAAACTCCTAATTATACAATTGTATACTCGAACATCTATTTTTACAAGTAAGGTCTAGGCTGAGCTATTTCAAGGATGACTCAATGAATTCGAGATGCTATTTTTATTCATTTCAGGGATCTTAACGAAGATGTTGAATGGATAAAACTCAAGGTATTCATTCCTGTATCTTTCGAGGGTAATTTTGGATATAAAAAAAACTTAAAACCTAACCGAAATAGCTGAAATCAAGTTGTGTGTAGATGGCCTAGGTGGCGAGGGCCATTGTGTAGATGATTTCAATTCCCTTCTTAATGATGGTGTTTTACGTTACACAAACAGGATATAAATTTAGACATTATATTGCAATTTGTGTCAGACAACTTTATTTTCAAAACCTATTTGTAAGTACTGGTCTTTAGTGTTATTGTTGACTTTAAGGATTTATTCGTTGATTAAGTTTAAGAGAAATTTGTTGCAAAAAATATATATGAATCATGTAAGCGATGCCTGCGGGCTACCATGCAGACTTATTTATATTACATATCGAAAAATGCATGTACGCAGCCCTGAATTTATATTTAAAATTAAAATGCCAATGAAATGGATAACTGGTGTTGGCCTTCTGATCAATTTTATTAATGACTTGTGTGTGGCCCTGGGTTAAAAAAGGTTAAACACTCTTCCCCGTTTCAAATTAAGTTTAGTAGTTAGAAAATGTGCTTTTGATAAAAGATATATACATGTATAATTTCTAGAGACACCAGTTACTTAATTTATCACTTCTGCATAAGTCAATGTTATGAAAATACAACATTTACGTACACTTAACTCCAGATAAAGTTTACTAAAGATAACACCAGTTAGCACTTTAACGGTCCATTAAAGGCCCTCTGCTTTTTTTTTTGTCAAAGGAGCATATCAGTTTTGTGCATTATGGTAAAATACATTTACTATACTTTTTCTCACTAAATGTAACAATTTTCAAGTTTCCATAACTCATTTTCAAAACACCTAACTCCTTGTAAATTTGTCTGAAGATTAAGACCCATTAAACTCCGTCTGTTATTCGAACAAGAAGTAGGATATCACTTCGATACATTATGGAAAAACACCATTTCCTTTGACCACAAGTTAAAATGTAAATGGAAGGAAATTTCGATCGACTGATGATTAACACTATATATAACGGTTCATTAAATTTCATCCGTGTATTCCCAAAACTTGTAAAAATGTTTAGGTATAAGTAAGACAGAAAATAGTACGAGGGAAAATAAATTGTATACTTTAAGAAACATGCGACATACTCAAAAGTACACGTGTAGCCAAACCGAAAAAAGATCCCTTGACGGAAACGGAAATAAAGAGGACGTGTTATCCATCCCCGCAATATACTTACAGAAATGTATATTCGTTTCCGATTTCGCTATAAAACAAGCGTGGCGAATGAAATACCGATGTCCATTGTCCATATCTGAAGAGATCACTCATTACAGAGGTTAAGGTCGCTCCATTCGGACGATGTCGAAATGTGGGATGATTAGGCAATCAGGGAAACAGGGTCAGTTTTTAATATGAAAAATAAGAAGAGGAGCGGTTAGTTACCACCACTATAAGAGATCATATAGGTTGTTAGGCTTAGTATTCTGAAGAAACACCGAGGGACATTTGCAGCGGTAGAAGCAGCTGTAGGAGCAAGAGCCAAGAGCAAGCAGAGATCCAGTAGTAATCCAAAAAGGCAGAGACTGCGGTATGTAAAATGGTATCCAAAAAAGGTGCAAAAAAGAGGAGATATGATGGCTGAAATGCGTGTCTATTGCATTCCGAGCAGTACTAGAGTTGCCCAAAACGTAGTGTTGTATACTACGGTGTGCAGTATACTCCTGTTCGTTCGATGCCACACCAGCAAGTAAATACAAGAGACGTGGTTGAGTTCGCCGCAGTAATGCGTCATAAGAAATCGGAGGCAGAGCCCTCTCCAAAACCACGCTAGAACGAATAATGGCTTTTCATCCAACCCTTTCACTACATCAGAGAGACTGCGGAACAAGGCGAGAAAAATGCAGTTATCAATGAAAAAAAAAAATCGCCAAAAAGTCGACCCAACGTTCGACTATGTAATCAACCGCACCGTGTTTACGTTAATGCGCATATGCCTATATTGATCTGTGGAAGGGGAAAAAAATGCATGACTTGTCATGTGGCGAAACGGGATTGGAATCAAGATCGGAATCCGAGGCTGAATGCTCGAGAGGACTGCGGGCACGCAATGCCATCCAGTTTACTAATCGGGGCATCCCAAAACGAAATAAACCCAAATCAAATCTGCAGGTTTGAAACCCATGAATAGAAAAACTCAATTCCTACTTGGTGGAAGGATAAACCATCTAACATTGACCATGTGGACTGGATAACTGACATCACTTATCAGATTGGACAATCTGAGTAGAAACTAATACTAGAACCATTCACACCTTCATGTATACATACCCCTGTCAGCATAACGATATACTATATAGGGCAAGGGTGGTGACTGGATATTTCAACTGGGAACTCCACACACTAATTTGGGCTAGGTTATGTTAGGTAAGATTTGTAGAATTTTTCTTTGCACAACATTCTTACGTTCCTTCTAGGGCCTATAGGCACAACAAATATTTTCCAATCAATACAGGTATGGCTTATTTGGGTTAGGTCAGGCTAGATTTATTTAGCTCAACATTTCTACACTCGTTCTAGGACCTGACCTTCGTAAACTTTAAACAGAAGTTTTTTTAATCTAGGATTAATGATGTGCAAAGGAAAATCCGCACATCGAATTTAACCTAACTAAAACTAGCCTGACCTAACATAACAAAAGTCACTGAACCTAAAAAAAAAACGAACAGATCCTAACCTAAATTCGGCATATATCAGTGATATTGTAAAAAATTTAAAATATTTGCTTGTTTCTGATCAACATAATGTACATTTTCATATTTTTCAGAAGAACCAATTTAGTAATGTCAATGGATGTAATATGTAATGGATTTTATTAAATCCAAAGTGGTGTCATTATTAATTTTTTGATTGGTATGTACTTGGAAATTTTCAATTCATCCATCATAACACCAGTTTTATTTTCCTCGTTTTAATGATGTTCGGTTTCTAAGGAGTCAAACAAATAAGTGGCAAGAAGAGGGAGATATCAGGATTGAAGGCATTATAAATTTGGCATATAGAAAATTAATATAATATCGATTTTCGTCTCGAGATTACCATTTTCAAAACAAAAAAAAGTAATTGGTGTGAAATACGATTAAAGGCTCCTCCCTTTGCTTTTTAATGTTGATTACTATACTATATCCCAAGTCCAATAGATGACTGATATTAAAAATAATGCACGCTGATAAAAAAACACCCCTTAAATTGCTAACAAAGCAAATTTATAGCGAAACAATGCAATGGCGCATTCATTAAGTTTGCAAATGTGGATGGTTCTTTTGGACGGAGGTTTAGCATCTCACTTCAGACAGTTCATTGCCCATTTAAAGGAGAAACACAGTAGTAGCAAATTACGCTCCAAATGTACTAGCCCACACGTAAGGGCACTTAAGTTGAATTTCAAACAAACGGGAGCCCAAAATTAATAGAAAACAGGCAATTTCTGTTTTTATAGTAGAAAAAAAAATGCAATAAACATTGTGTAGTAACTTGCACAGGTGTGAAGGAGTTGTATAACGTGATACATTTGCAGGTCAAACGTATTTAGGGTTCCCACATACACATAAGTGATATGTTCCGCAACTCTGACTTTTATAGTTTTTAAATTACTTTTCCCTGACACATGCCAAAGACAGAAATTTGAAAACTATTACAATATACCTAACAATTTCTTGTCTTTCCTTGCAAAGAAACTGTTTCAGAACACAATTTATAATATTTAGTAAATGACAAGCTTGAATTCAACTACCTATATATGTGAAAGCAAATTTTGGTCCTAATATAATTAGTATCGAATTTTTTGACCTATACGAAATAATTTCCCTGACTATTCTAGGTCTATCCAATATAGCACTAACAATGCTAGGTTTTCCACGTATGTGGTAACCCTTTCTTAGTTAATTTAGTATTAAAATCACTTGAATTGCTACATACTTTTTACAACTCTGGCTTACATACGTATAAATAGTCTAAAAATCTTCATTCAAAAATTTAAATATCATAGTTTAATTAACAGGAATTTCAGATTTATCTTTTGCATGTTTGTAATGTCGAGCACGCGCGTTTTCGGTATCATGTAAATAGTGTTGATAAAATATTTAAAAGCTGAACTACATTCATCTGATTTCAAAAATGTAGTAGAACAAGGCACAATATCAGCTAAATGTCTTATTTGGATAATTACAATTTAACAAAAACAGTGATTTACATTTACATAGAATTTTAAATGCAGTACAGCTGTAAACCAAGATGTTTTCCATATACATATATAGTATATTGCATGATATAATAAATGGACAAATTTTGCATTATCATAAAGGTCAAAAGTCGTTTTTTTAACGTAATTATAATTACATTTCATTTCAACCAGTGCGCACGTTCAAGCAATCAATCATAGCACAGAAGCTAACAGTGATTGCCTACTTTCAGGGGCAATTTCGCTGGGTCAGTTGTAATTTACCACTTTCAATATGCCAAGGTTGAATCTAACAGCAAACAAATCTTATTTAATTGGGCACAGATTAAAATCTAGTATGTATGTCGTAACAGAAAATTATGTAGCGAAAATTTACCTAATGACCAATAACAACAAGCAATGTCTACACTAGGGCACATCCCAGGCCAGTGGACATTTTAATGAGGTCAAAACTAAATCGATCGTGCCTTTATGAAACAACGTAATTAATGTGGCCTTTTGTATGCTTCATGAAAGCAGTGTAAATTTGGTCAACATATTTAAAAAATATTCAATCGAAATTGAATTTTATGACCAATTAGATATATAGCTTTTATTACTTGTCATCGTCAATAATTCAGTCTTTCAAGATTAAAAATGCTCAATGACGACAATAAAAAACATTTCCACTAATTGGATACAAGTAGCACAAATTGATGTATACAACTCTACAAAATATAATTAGCGACTAAAAGGAGACAGATTTTTGAGCAATTAGTCCCGCAATAATAAAAATGCAGATAATCTAACGATTAACTAAAACTTGTTTATATTTCAATATTTTTCTATTCAGTTTCACCTATTCAGTATCTAATTTCACTTATTGTGTATGGGTAAGACTTCGTGCTCCTAATTTGTTGATCCAAGTGTACGTGTGCCCATTTCCAATGATCGCATTAACACGCAATCGCAAATTGCTGACATTATCGTTAAATCTTGTATCAACACTATAGGGGTTAACATAATGGAAATTAAGATTGTTCTTCGTCTTCAGTCTGTCACGAAAAAAAAAAATTACACAGGGACGGGCTTATTTTTTTATGATAGAATCAGCACTGAGCTCATAGAAGACGTTTTTTTGTCTTCTTTACCCTATTTTGGTGTCCTGTGAGATAATATTGATTTACTATAGATTCAAATTTTCGATCAAGGACTCATTCATAAAGATCATTGTGTTTGCGAGGCACTTTAGATGACACTAAAATATGGGGTTGGCATGCCATTTTTATTGGAAGAAAATTTGGTTTTTATAATGAAATTATGTGAAAACAAAGTGAAAACAATGCATTTATTCCTCTTTATTTAAAACTTTAGAACTAACCAAATGAATTTCCAATTTTTTATATCCCTTTTTATATCTCTATATAATAATGTAATTTAATAAAAGTATTGCACTTTGGAACCAAATATATGTTAGAGCTCTAAATTTTTAAATTTTAAAATGTTCGAATGTTACTTGGTTATTTGGTCTGATTTATACCAAATAAAGCACTTTCTCTGATTATTCTATTATCTACCCAATTTCACTGACTATTCTGTCTATGCAATTAATCTAACTATTCCATGCCATAACTTTCCTGGTTATTCAATGTTTATTCAATTCCCCTCACAATACCAGGTTTTTCCAAGTTCTGTGAAAACCCTTATCATATTGTTATTCGTCTCAATTTGCAAAAAAAAAAGTATTTAATATAGAGACCAGCTTGAAGTGAGTTGTTTGATAAATGAAAGATTGGCACTTGAAAAGCCTGAAATGGAGCGTGAAATAAAAAGTGGAAAATTTGAAAACTTTGCTGAAGTTTACAATGCATTCCCGCCCACATTGCTCGTCTCCAAAATGCGAGGCATATGTGTATACGAAAAGGCTCAACAGCATCTTAAAATGGCAGAGCTGGATCAATAATCTCAGTCAATTGCCTTCAACTATCATACAAAATGCCACATTGAGTTTGTGCGCAGCAGGCAATACCCAATTTATGGGATTGGGACGAACGACCAAAATTTAAATAAAACCTAAGATATGTCATCTGAAGAGCACAAATTCAGTACCATTTATAATACAGGTCACACACCAGCTGAGTAGGGAAGAGTTGGATGAGGTCTAATAGGGATTCATACAGTTTGAATATTGGTTAAACTAGACTTTACGAATAAATTGCATGCAAGACGCCAAATCTAAACTCAACTTTACGGTTTTTTATAAAATGTGCACAATTAGGATATGTCTGGATCGAGTGGAAAAACATGCCAATTTTATCAAAGTTATAAAGCCCTATAAAATCTCTAAATTAACCTTTCAAATGTCAAACATTTGAGGTCGAAAAACAGATTTGTTTATTTAAACATATGTAACGTAGTTTCAAAAAAAGTGCAGTAAATTTGTTGTAAAAAAAGGAATATTTCAAGGATTTCAAGCATCCCTTCCATTATCAATTGCCATAATTATTACTACGTCTATGATATATAAGGTAATAAACTTCTAGTAGTTCAAAACATCATACCAATGATAAAAAGAATATATAAATAATAGCTGTTTATAGTGCAAACTTAAATATAATAATATAAAATATTTATTGAAAACGCGTAATGACGTCATTTGCAACAATGTGTTATGATTGTCATGACTACCCAAGTAAACATCCTTATGTTATAATAAACGTTAATGAATTAAATCAACGTAATTAAGAGCACTATCATCGTGTATCGCTTATTTTGTTCTGTATTACTTATAATAATTATAGGCCTTTAAATGGAATAACAGCGACATAACGTTTTTCGTGTAGTCGTAAATGAGTATAGGGTTGTCGACTATAAGGCAAATTAAAAAGTAGAGCAGTTTTCCTATCGTCACACGAATGCATATGCGACGGTAATACCTAACATTTCTCACGTAGTAAAATGCTGGTATTATGAACAGATGGCTGAGTAATTAAATCTTAAGTTCATGTTAAGGAGAATCTAATTATGCAAATTAGATTCCCTCGATGAGAAATCCATTGCACATAATGGTACGCATGTGACCATACTTGCAGAGTTAACATGACGGGATTGACTAAACGCTAACACGAGAAACTTACACGGTCTGTTTGACACGGATTAGAAAAAATCTTACAAAACGATGTTGAACAGAAGAAAGCTGGAATCTGTAATAACGGAGGAAGTGCGAGGAAAAGACATTTGAAAAGAAACAAGGAATTAAGACTAAAATGCTTTGTTTGTTCCAGTTGTATTTGCATGTAATAATTACTGAAGTTTTATTTTTATTTATACTAACATTACTAACAATTTAAAGATACACATCTTAGCTGCATTGTACAAGTATCTACAAGTTGTAGAATTTGCACGCATCACTCCAATAATGACAATCAACAATTCGTGTGGTGTCCACCAGATAAAATCAACAAGAGCTAAAACATCTTCTATTATTTAAATATTTTAAAGGGTTCCCCTAGAAATCAAATGCTTAGCTTTCCTGTCTTTTCCAATTCCTAAGCAATTCTTCCTGACCATCCCGGCTGAAAATTATTCAAAATTATTTCAAATATCTAAAGACCTCTTGTTTATTGCTTAAGACATCGTTTCAGAAAACAATTTACAATGTTCGAACAGCAAATGACTATCTTAAATTGCAAAAACTACTATTAATACAACATTTTTCCATGCATGAATTGGGAATTCCCCATAACTATACAATGTGTAAGCAAATTTGATACTTTTTATTTATATATTGAACTTCGTTGACTTTTTCAAAATTATCACTTTTCCATGCGGTCTAAGCAATTTCCCTGTCGAGTCAATGTTTTCTAGGTCTGGGGAACCCAAAAATTTCAGCTGAGTGCTGACAACATTTTACACTCACACGCAGCAGTTCTTAAAATACTACTATATAAGAAAAATAAATTTAACAACATTATTCTAGATTTTCCTTCAACGGTGAAATGGATTCCCCACTGGACGAAGACCGACTTTGATTGCCAATGTCAGTACCAATTTTTACAGACGCTCTACAGAAGCCATTTGGATGAACTGAGGATTCTTGGCCATCCGAAATTTTCAATTCAATATCAAATGGCATTTCCGTAACCAACTTTTCTTTGCTTCCAAACACTAAAATCAAATTATGTGATCGTTAGTTTAAAAAGAGTATAATTTGATGCAAAGATTTCATGCTACAGTTATCAACTACAACAGGAATTTCCAAAATTGTGAAATCCAAAATAAGAAAAAGTAGAATCCCAATATACAAAGAAATTTATGAAAATTCCACAAGTAGGGTATTAAAAAAAATACCCAACGTACAGCATGCATGCCTCGCATATTACAACAACCATGCGACAAGCAAACTCAGAACAATTAAGATTCAAGAAGAATGGCAAGAACCTGAATCTGGTCCATCATTCCCTTTGTCCACCCTGTTGGGAGAATTAGAAGACGGTGACTGGCTATAGCTACAATGTTGGACACTGTTACATTGGCTATTGTTTTTAGAAGATCTCAGAATACGAGATGGCGAGCGAAATTCTTGACCATCCTGAGTGCCACCATAGGAAGCCATTGAACTAGTGATACTTGGTAAACGAATATCCAGATGAGACCCTTTTTCAGTCACAATCTATAGTGAAACAGATTGAAAATAATGAACGTAAATAGCACGCACATCACGACACTCAGGACCTCTAAAGTGGAATATATTGCCATTTCAGACGAAATAAACTATTCCCTCTGCACCCAAGTGGTTTAGGAAACTAAATGACAAAAACAACGGAATGAAATCCAGGAAATAGAGAAGCGATGGAAGTTAGGTCAAGATAAGCTCTTATTATTCTAAGAGCATATCACGTGTCTAAAATAAAGGATAATGAAATAACGTTGTGTCAAGAGACGAACTTGCGAAATGAGATCTAGCCATAAAACGAGATCTTGTAAATGTAACTAAACACATCATTAAATCCTTGTTGCAAACGATAATGTCATTAACTCATTGGATGGCGTTGAAAGAAATGTGTTGTTCAAAGAGAAAAATAAAAAACTAACTTAGTATGAAATTACAATGAATTACATGTTTGTAACAGTGCCCAGTTGTCTGAAAATATAACACCTTAGCCCATATAACCCAAATTGAGTGTTGGAAAAAGAGGTCATAGGTTGATGTCATAGCGTCGAGTATTATAATAGAGTCCATATGAAATTTTTAACTTCCCTGAATTTTCCAGTTTCTAAAATAATATGGTACCCAATATGATAATTTGTAAAAAATGTACTCAACATAGGGCCACAAGGACATATCTGAATTAATTAAGTAAAAACTAATAAAAATTAGTGTTTAATTATATGTTAGTGAATATTCGGGTCATTTTATGTATTTTTTATTTACGTAAAATGATGTTATTAAAAGGGGAATTCCCCATTTCTAAAGATGCGAGGCTGACTAAGGGTGCCACTCATTGACCATTATCACTATAGCTATGTGAAAACTAATGTAATATTTGTTTTGAAATTACCTCACTTTTCCCTAACATTTTAAGGCCTTAAAATGCCTTTTACATTGACTAGTAGAATACCTCATTCATGAAAATATGAATCATGTAACCTTTTTTTTGTCATTATTCTTCTCTGTCCACCATATGAAATCAAATGAAGTGACATCATCCTATAACGACTATATATATATCCCATGCAATTTTGAAAATCCCTTGCATTTTAAAGTGTTTCTCGCGACCTACACCACCAGTCTTTACAAACGGTCTATGTGTATATTTTTTCTCCTTCCACATCTCTACTAGAATCTTATACACCAATACCTCACTGCCATAAACTTGGCAGAAAGATAAAGTTGGAGCAATTTCCTCTAGCTATGGACATTGGCTAAGCCAGTGAATACTACAATCTTTGCGGTGAGAATCCAAATATCAAAATATGTCGTTCAATGCTCCTAGCTTAAGCGAGATTACATTCAGTAGGAAAGTGTCCTGTTGGCCTGGCAACAACAATGTGACAACAGAGTGAAAGTCTTTGCTGTCATCTCGGACATTTGCGTTTTTTATACTTCTAAAAGCAAACATGATTAATGTTTACGGTTTGCTATGAAATTTTACAAATATGGCAATATACGGCTCGTACCTAATAATTTCTTGTCTCGTTATGCATAATAATTCCAAATTACATTATACAGCAATTGAACAGCATCAATTCTACTTAGTATCAAATAAACTACTAATAGGCCTATAACAATTCTTCCCCATGCCATAATCTGAATTAAAGATTATGACTAATTAAATTCAGTTTTTAATTAGAAGCAATATTCGTTACTTTAAATAGTTATTTAAGAAAATTCCATAAACCTTTATCAAACCTTTTCAAATACAAGATCATTTTACGAAGAATACCTCTTTTTTTATCAAAGTTTCATGTGTCGTATTTCGGTTTTCCAAAATCCCTAGTAGATATTTATTTAGCTCAATGCAGACAACGCACTAGCCAACTTATAAAAAGAAATCGATATACATGTAAAACCCTAACATGCTCCAGAAATTGACAAAATTAAAGTACGATGGCTGATAAGGATGATAATTTTAATCCACTAATGTTTTGAATAAAGTCGATAAACAAGAACCCATCTACATTTTTCTTAATAATTTTAAGTCCTTCATGAGATCGTTCAATTGTAAAATCTGCTCCAGTTAGCGACAATGTAACCCAAATTACAAAAAAAATCTTCTGTTCTTCCGCATGCAGAAGGATATAAAGGTTATATTTAGGGATCTATATAGGCAATATGGGAGTCATCTTTGAAAACGAAGCATGAATCTTGCATTTAAATAATTTCCCAAGAGACTTTTTAATTCTAGATATCACAACAATTCTTGGACTATATAAGGTTTGATGGCTCTCCGATAAATAGAACATCAGTCCTATGCTTGCTCGACTATAACTTGCCACTTTTGTTAATTGTATAGGATTACCAAATCTTCTAATTCTAAAAATATAATGTACACGAACAAGTAGGTCTATACGGATCTACATAACATCAACACAGGCCATTCGTAATTGTTCATGCAAGTCGCAAGAAGTGCAAATAGCAAAATTTGAAGAAATTGGCACGGGCATTATTCCCATATTGAACAATCAATGGGAGTCTATAACATTTTACGACACTATTATGTAGAAGCCCTTAACTGTTCATTCTTTAATGCTTTTTCCTGACATTTGGCACAAATGCCCTTTTAGAGCAATTCCCCAAAACATTAAAAATTATATACATGTATACAGCTTGTATGCACTGAATGAATCCAGTATTTACTAGTTTTACAAAAAAAAATACACTTTTATCGGTTAATTTCAATAAAAATAATAAACCATACTTTTGTTATTGAACAAAAATGAAGAATTTGTTATGCCAGAGTCCAGTGGATATAAAGAGTAAAACTAAAGACAAAATTAATACCCAGTAATATAACATTAACAAAATAAATCATTTCTTCATGTATATTCTGGATATGATTCTGAACAATCAGGTTTTTCAGGTCATTTGGAACCCTGTTTAGAGTCAAACAATGGAAATGATTGCACTAAAATATATACCTTATAAAGTTTACATAAAGCTAACACCACATACAAGTACATTGCCAAATGGTATTAATCGATTTTACAGTAAATATTTCCGCTTTTTCCCACAGGATTCATTGAAGCCAATTTAAAAAAATAAATGACTGAATTATGGGGTAATCATCTGCCATATCCTCTCTTCAAGTTGAATGACAACATTTACTTCCTTGATAGATGAGAGGTACTTTAATAAGACTAACATTAAGCCCTGTATATGACGAAGTCTTCTTTTGTTGGTTTCAAAAACAATAACGTTTTTATTGTTTATCATTGCGGAATTTTCACTCCATTAAACCTCTATTGGGACGCTACTCAAATAGCAAGGGGTAACAATTGTTAAGCAACCATCCCACACATATACGAGCAATTTGTCATTGAAGCGCGATAACACGTTTTTTATAAAACCTATCGCAAATGGCATCGTCATCTATAGGCACTATATTTCTTAATAAAGTATGTATAAAGTTGAATTTTTTTTTACCTTTTCGTTCATGGCGTACAATTTGGTGGTGACATCTCTAGCAATTATGATGGACATAATGTGTGCAAGGTACGTTTCTTTGACAAACAGATACTCCAGGCTCTCTCTTTGCCAGAATACATAACGACAAGGTGTGGCAGCAATAATAGTGACCTATAAACGAAAACCGTAAAAAGACGTATTCGTAAGAGGAATATAAGATCTGAGATATAAAGACATAGATAAATATTTGAAAAAAAAAAAACGTCGGAGTTATATGACAGCCGCATTTAACGAAATTATTATTTGCTCTACCAAAGCACGGTGTAAAAATAAATTTGCTGTAAAAATTGCAAAGATACCAGAAATCCCAATACTTAATTTTCGAGAACCCTTCCAACATACACCATCCTATCAATTACCATCCTATTTTTTTCAAAGATCTGGCTTTGTGATATATATATATATATATAGCTTTGTATATAATTACCAAATTATTAGACTTATAAATTTTTATTTCGATAACTACATTGAAAGGTATGATGATTTTATAAACGGTATTTACAAAAATATGTGAAAGTTATAAACTAAATGCTTAGATAACTTTCTCAGCGAATCAACTACCCAAGTTATACACCACTAAGCAGCTATTCAATTCACAAAAGCACAAGGATATGTATTGGTCTTGCCGGATTTGAAACTACGTTCCCAGTTTATTTACTACTCGCTTCATGTCTTTACAATTACTTTATATCTAGCGATTTGCATCAGCTACTTCACCAAAATCCTTCTACCAGATGACATGACAAGGATTGAAGGTCCATATGAGCAAACTGAATAAACCTAAAGTGCTATTACTTGGTAATTGGCAGCAGGCTGCCATTAGGGAAACAAAAATGACAGCAGGAAAAGAACTTACAAAAATAAAAATTATACTACGTCAAAGGAAAGTTCACATAAAGTTTAAGAAATGCGGTTTAAAATCACAAAAATGAGGCATACCAATTGATAAAAAAAATGTGAATCAAGAAAACATTTTACTAAAATATAGATAAGATATATGTCAGTCAAAAATCTACATAAATATTCATGTTTTGAAGAGATTTCCTCTTTTTCTTTCTATGAAAATGTAGCAATTTACTATACATACAGTATATACTGCATAACGAATATTTATTTTCATATAAAGCCATTCCAATTACAATTTTTTAAAATTTTTGTTGAAAATAAAAACAGCATGAACACCAATGCAAAATGTTTTAAACATCTGCAGCTTTGATGCGTTATAAAATGCGTTTCGAAATAATTTTCTATGACTGGCATGGTTATATTTTACATTAAGGGCGTTGTAATCCAATAGAAACATGCTTAACGCGTATAATTAAATACATTGAATTATGCAAATATACCAACTTTCCTAAATAAATCATGTATGAACTTTTGTTATGTTCAAGTAGGTTTGGTTTCATTTGGTATGCTTTGCACTCAGTGGCGCGTTATGATGCTATAATTCTGAGCAAGTGTCACAATTACACTGCGCGAGGGACACTTTACAATGTATAATTATCATTTTCATGGCAAATTTTCCGGAACAGTCTGCACCAGGTCTGGGTGTTAACGCTAGAAATGTTTATATAATTATGTCTGTATACAATTTATTATGTAAGAACAAAAAGCTGCTGTTTATTGTACTGTTATGTTCCAATTTTGGTATTTTCATCTTCTGATGCCCAAGTGAAGAGGTCTAGTAACTTATATTTCTGCATCAAAATTATCTTTCACTTTTTATGGCAGGTAAATTTTCTTGAATTCAAAAAAAATTAAAAAAATCAGATGGAAGCAGTCCAATTTTTACAAAAAATATTCTTTAAACTCTGCAATAATAAACTCATTGTTGAACGGTGCTTTTCTCTAATATTCTTGCTAATAACCGAACAATAGATGTATATCTCATTTTTCCATGAAAACATAAATCACATAACATCGAGTTGAACATTTTAAACTTCATGACACATATATCAAATGGCACAAATCCTTTTAAGTACCAAAATATGTTATTTATTTGGACGGTTTTAGAAATTCCTTTTGTCCTATATTTCTTAGTCAAATTTCCTTTAAAACTCAAAAGAGTATGAAAAAATAGTAGGACTTTACGACAATTTTGTAACGGTGTAAAAGGTCTATGAAGCATGGTTGATATCCCCATTATAAATACAATGGTACAACAAATTCGATAAAATTCCATCCTTACATTAAAAATTACCATCAGTAATCCAATAAAGGCATAATCTTGTATCACAGGATGATGACTAAATTTTTCTATCCTTCCATGACTAGCAGATGTGAATTTTTAGCTGAGAGTTTCCTGAAAGTATCCCAGACAATCTATGCAATGTACTTAGTCATCGTATCTCAACTTTTACATCGTTATAGTTAAGCTGCATGGGAAACTATACTAAAAAATAATCGATCTTTGATGTTTTACAAGGACCCTTTTCTCCCTAAGTCGACAATTCATTTTATGGATTGGCGGAAAGATTTGGCACAGAAATAATGTTAAAGCTTGTTTACATACCATTTTCAATTACAAATGGGATTTTCATTACAAATAAAAATTATTAATCGTTAATATTTTTTAAAATAATAGATTCTGTCTCGAATTCTTTCTTTTATTAATCGGAAAAAAAATCGGACAATTTAAAAAAATAACTATCTTGTGCAGGCGACGTAATTTCAGCGGATTAATTAATAAAATATTAAAGGTTAGGTCACGTATTTTATCCACCAGGAATTTGTCCGATTTTTATTTGACCTAATACGAGATAGAATTCGAGACAGAAGCTACTTCTCTAAGATTCCTTGCTTAGTGAAACAATTCACTTTAGGCTGACCTGTTGAATACAATGTTAATTTGCATTACACAGTAACTTCCACGTACTAGTATATACATTATAACGAATGAATAATATTTTTTATACCCTATAAATGATCTGGTATATAAAATAACAATTGTGAATCGTCAAAGAAAACAATGCATCATGATCGTTAAATCACCATGACAACTAAATTACCCTTAAATAACTGGTCTTATTATGACTTAATTGCCAAATTTATTGACGTCCACGTCATTATATCCATGGTCCCCAAATTCATTTCGTTTTCATCAATATGGAATCCACCGGCTTTATGCTTCAATCATTCATTCAATATAATCCGATGGATCATTATAATAAATGACCTACCATTGAAACCACCCTTAAAGGTGCACTGGGTAAGTATGAATGGATTCATTGCGTGCAACAACCTCGAAATATAATTCGAATTGCATACAATTAGCATGGAATCTCAGGTTATGAAAATTTCAGACGAAATTTTAACCGAAAAAAAAAGTTATAATTTTTGCATGTGTTCTAAAATGGGCAAATGCCAAACCATCAACTAAGTTATTTCTTATTCCAAAACGATGGTGTTACATGTACGTGTATAATAGGCCTGCCTTAAAAATTTAGAAAAGAGGGATTTGCACAAAACCCCCCTGAAATATTGCTTATCAAACATTAAACTTTGTTATTTCATTCATCAAAAATGGAGATGACATACAATGAATCCAAAATTTGGCTTTACGGCAATATTTGAATGCACTAGTACTTCAGGCTCATACATTCATTCATAATTTATATACTCGAGAGGGGTTAACAACAGGTAGTCGAAATTTGACGTTAAATTAATTGCTTCATTAATTTCAGACAATAAAAATAGCGATAAAAATGAGACTATCCAATATGCATGAATTGTACCGCTCACATGGGCATCTGATTTTTAGACACCCCCTCAGTTAACGATTTGTACATCAAAGACCTACGTTTTTACAAGCACGCAAAAGTGAAAAAATCTAATGTAACACGATTATAAATCTCCATGCTCCAAATATAACACTATATAAGCCATGAATTGTTGGTGAATTTTGCATTGTTATCAGCATACAGTGTTTACATGACGAAAAATTAGAAATTGTTTATAATGTATTAAAATTTGAGACATGTAGATGTGCATTTAAAGTTATCATGAACGACGTGTATAAAACTACCATGTTAGTTTAGAAATGAAAACTGAGAGGTTAAACAAACTAATTCGTATTAGTTATAACATCAAATATGCGAAACATCATATGAATTTACTGAAACTTACCTTAAACTTATCTTCCACACCAGCCCTACTCGACTCAAACTCAGGTGAATCCAGAAATTGTTTAGCATAGATATGATGTAAGAAATGATTGTCTGTCATCACATTAACCCTGAAAAAGAGAATTTGCAAAATGCAGTTAATTTAGCACGCATCTATTGAAACATACATGTATAGCATTACATGTTTTGCACATGTTATCATAAACTAATAATTTTAATCTTGACTAATGAGGGCTTAGAAAAACATCTCCATGCATAAGTATTCAATACATTTTTCCATAAATATGTCTGAATCAACCTTGAAGTGGAGCTCCAATAGCTAAAGCACATTAGTTGCAAATTGCAAATGATGCTAATATTCCATTAGATTTAACAATGCTTTCACATTTATTTACTAACTCAGGTGGTGATGTGTGCACACACATTAATAAAGTTGGAAAAAAAATCCTATTTGCAAAAATCTGTACATAAATAATTTCTAATTAGTGTTATTATAATAATGGGCACAACTGTAGTGATTTTGCAACGAACAATAATCGGTAAAACTATGTGGGCTAATATAAGTAGGTCTTTGCCAAATTGCTTCCTAACGTTTAATAGGGCAAGTAAGCAGATAGTTACATGGTAAAATGAAATAAAAATCCTCTCCCCCTGCACTGCAGTTATTGATTTTGGCAACGGAATAACATGTGCGATGAACCTTCACATTAAACAAAATTATGTCAGACTTCAGTGTTTATTATGTAGATAAAATGTACTATTATAATATGTCATTCTATGTCTAAGCCATCCATATTACATTAAAAAAGTGCATTTGCGAACGATCGCATATTTAAAGGGCAGATCTATACAACACTTCAAAAATATTCGCTTGTTTCTGCATACATGTAGCTAGGAATTTGAATACATACAACCCCTACTGTATAATGCAAAAAAAAAAAGATGCGCATTGACAGTAACAGCATAGCGTCATACATAATTTTTTTATATAAAACAGGCTTACTGTAAGTCCTATCTCATGTTTAATATGAAAGTATTTTGGAAAATCAACACGAATTCAGCATTAACATAAAATATACGCTGAATTATTAATGACATTGCAGCAGCATGAAACTCCAACGGTGTCGAGGCCTATTTACACTGATACACTATGTACATTATAAAACTTCGTAATAATTGACTTCTTGCACGTACATGTACATGTAATTTCAAGGACAAATAAGCAAACCAGGGCCAAAGACAACTCTATGGAAAAATTGTATTCTCAAAAAAAAAAAAAAAAAAAAAACTAAATTATAGTTATTGTCAGTTTCAAAAAGTGTATGGATTTATATAAAGTCGTTTTTCTAAGTGCCATTTAGGTAATCTACCCTTAATTGCAAAGCAAAAAGGTACCAATTGTATCATCAAGAATTAAATTTAAAAAAATACTTTATAAAACAAAAGATGTACTGTAGATGTGACGAGATTTTTGTAATATAATGAACAGGTAGCAACATTACCGTACTTAAGCCTACCTTCTATGTTGTGTAGGGTGTCCAGTGAATTTGCAGGTAAAAAATCAAGGAATTCAAAACTTGTCTCTTAAAATTTCAAGGACCCGACTGAACTCCCATGTTCATAATTTACTGAACTGATTTATTTCGCAATGATATTACGAAATTCGATTGAAATTCTATTATTCATCTACGTCAAAGGGAACATATCAGAAAGACATGAATTCCCCATTGATCACAAAAATTTTGTGTTGACTCGGTATATTAATCAAACTAAACGTATTAAGTGTAACTATCATATCATCGCATCCGTGTCAACTAGATGGATAGCAACTAATTTAGTCATAACCCTCGAACAAAAACACGAAAAGATGATAGAGAAGGCTCCAACAATGAAAATGATAAAGCATGTCTCCATTAAACCCTCGCATTAGCAAGAGTAAAACGGCGACACAGTCATGACAGGTCAAATTTACGTGTACAGCTCTTCTTAATCTGGTGTGAAAATATCGATTAATTGCAACTTATGCATTATTAAATAAACAAGCTATATTGTGCCAGATCTTTGTCTTTTAAGAGACCCTAAATAATGCATTTTATGAATATGTATACACTACATTGCTCTTCCACCATTACTTCATCCGACTTTTATTTCGTCTTAAACATTAGAGTACTCGTGACTGGAGCTGCTGTTGCAAATTTTTGTGTATTTATTGAGAAAATTATTCTAAAACGTTGATTTCTGGTTAGCAAAAATCAGTTTATCTTCTTTAAATGGGCATATCTATCTTACCTGTGATTCGTCCGATACAAGACAGAATTCGTGACTGGGCCTATAATTTCATACTCATTTTTTTATATGATACCCCTACTACCCCTTACTAGTACTCAAAAAAACAACAGCTTGAAATAGGCAAGATATACCCCATAATTTGAGACGTTAATCCTATTGCAAGGTATAATTAAAACTACAAAAGCTTTCTTTTACTCAAATACGACTTATTCACTACGAATTGTTAAGTAAATGTATGATAAGAAACTTACTTTCCAGTCACCAACAACCCCAAGCGGTCAGTTCGTGTCAAATTTTGCATTGCATAAGCCTCTCCAGTGTGTAGGGAAAGCATTTGTCCATACTCCATGCTGACCAGCTTTTTGAAAAGTTGTCTGGATACCTGAAAAAAGTTTTAAAAATATTTTACTTACAAAAATAAACAAACATGGCAACCATTTTTTTTACAATTTTGGCTATTTTTTACATGGGATTCCAAATTAATCAAAATATTTTAGGTTACACCCTTATATAATTTCAACACAAATTACAGACATAAACACAAGGTTGTATAAAGGCTTCACATTTCAGCATAATACTTAGAAAGGGGAGTCGCAGTTTATGATCACTAGTATTTTGGGTTTGTGTGAATAAATAAATGTGTTTTAATGATGCAGTAGGTGGAGTCTGCACCATACAAAACATCATTGCCTTTATTTACTGCTATTCATTATGCATCATTTAGGATTGTAAGCGTTTTTATCTCTATGCCACATCCAATGGTACATCTACATGTTCACAAAAATAGTTTTCGTAAAAGTTAGAAAGTTGAGATTATCAGAAAGGACATTGTCATAAAAAGTTATCACGAAATATAATGTTAAAAATGCAACAGACACGAAAATAAGCTTCTCCTCATTTACACACTAGATATGGGCGTACAATGACATCCACCATGTATTTATGCATTCTTGCTTTGCCATTACTGAACATCTGTTTGCAAATGGATGTGCGTGGTCTGCTATTAGTAATTGAAAGCACAATTAATTGTACCAACCTGCAATGGTTGAAATAAATATTGATACACATCTTCCAGCTCTTTTGCAAAACGTACTGGTCTCATTTGATATAGAATGTATAACATTTGAAACATGTTGATGATCATAAAACTAAAATTCCAAGAGAAAACGTCGGGTGCGCAAATAATATTCCATGCCCATGTTGAAAACAGCAAAAAACCTAAGAAAAAAACATACCAATCTCTTAATGTTCGCAATTTCCATATTAAATTGGTTTGTTGGCACATGTTAAATAGCTTTACACGATAACAAAGTTATAAATTGAGGATAGTTTTCTCATCGATTTTTCTCGCTTGAATATTTTTTTTTTATACAAAGTGGGGATCCAAGATTGATTACTTCCTGAATCTTAATTTACATTGTAATGGGTAAAAAGTCCACAATTGGATTAAAAAGTAAACAAGTTAATAATTCATCATAAACTGATTAATAACTCGTTGAAACTCTTCTTTATATACGAGCTCGTAGCCTGTCATAATTATTGAAATTGAATTCATGTAAAAACTTTGAATAGAACTGGGTCACTGAGAATAAATCTAATAAACAAATTAATATCCTATTAAGAAATCAGAATGCATGTGTGTTACTCGCACATAATATACAATACATGTATGCAATCAACAAATTTATTTCAAATTGTAAATTTCCCACCCAACTTATCTTACCCTCCATTAAATCTCGACTGAATGTTGAACCATCAAATTTTGATTAAAATTCAGAGAGAATATCCCAATATTAAACTTTTGCAATGAATTCTATCTTAATTAATTTTTAGTCAAAATAAAACTTGAACAAATTTCTGGTGAAATAAATGTTCGCGTTCACGTACTGTAGCTAAATAAAATGCGTGACCATACCAAATAACATGGATTTCAAATTATGTTTTCAAAAACAATGTTTGAATCATAACGAGAAGTAGTTAATATAGTCCATAAAACCACAGAATGAATGGAATTTGAAAATTCCAGTGACCAAGTGCACTGTTTTCATAACACGCAAGCTTTCCATTACGAGGAACTTGAATAACCATGACATGGATATAATGTAATCCATCAAAGTCAAAAAATAAATATCCAGAGAGTGTAATGCAATGTAAATATCGATAGGTTGCTGGACCCACTATCAAATCATTTGGATAAAAGCAAGTCTATAAACATCAAATAAATTAAACATCAATAATCCTAAATGGAGGTTTTCATCGAAGATAATGCCAAATCAACAGGCTTTTTTTATTCCCTTTCCCACCCAACTTATCTTACCCTCCAATAAATCTCGACTGAAAATGTTATAAATCGATTCTCACGATATCTACCCCTTTGAGTGTTCCTAGCAATTGCACGCCAATGAAAAAATCATTGCACGGAATCGTTGGTCTATATTTGGTTTACCGTTTTATAAGCAAACGTTTATAACCACTGTAATTTACAATAGCTGATAGTTATCAGGTTAGTGGCATTTTGTAGTTCAAGGCACTTGAAAACAAACAAGAGATCCTAAAATGCCTAGAAAGAGGCTTATTGCTATGCAAATCAAAAGTTGTAAATTTGTTTATGGAGCAATGAAGTTTTTTCAGATTTAACATTTTCAGTTGTATGACGTCAATTGCTAATTAGAGGAAATATACATTAAAGTTTGTTTAGCTCGCCTACGACAATGATAAAAAAGTGAAAAATAGTCTAGGCTAGCTTTTCTATTTAAGAAGATAAAATTTGGGGAAATATTTTACAAAAAATTACTAAAATTCTGAAAAAAATGTCTACAAGCAAAAATAATTTATTTAAACTATTGAATAACTACTTTTCTAGGTAAAAATGCACAAAAAAAGAATAGTATACATAGAATTTTTAGATACAAACAGTACTAGCTTTTTGGTAAGACCTTCTTCACACCAACGTTGATGTAGATCAACTGATGTGGATCAAGAAAACTTTTGCGTCTTAATTCACATCGCAGAACTCAGTTAAACTGGTCACATGACCTAGTATACTGTGCCCTGTATACTATAGGTCATGTGACCAGTTTAAC